>CAOLHI010003794.1:0-154368 GCA_948474755.1 Ctenosaura bakeri
TGGTGGACTATTAAATAAATACTAAAGTAACTTTGTCAAGTTCAGTAGTAGCCCCAAGATTCAGCACCAGAAATCTTCAGTGAGAAGATTTTAAACCAAGGTTCTGCTGAGCAATACAGCAAGGTGAGAGAAAGAGCTACTGGTGCACGTTGGAGCTGAGAGGGGGATTCCTAAGGAAAATTGTCCCAAACCTCCTCCCCACAGCCCTGGTGTAGGATAGGGAACTGGGAAAAGAGCCCTTTCTGCTAGGACCAATGAGATGGAGAGAGTCTGATCCTGATGGACGGATGGGATAGAAACAGTCCACTACTGACAGATATATATATTTATTTCACACATTTTTGTCCTGCTGTCCCTCCTAAAATTGAGGGCACTTAAAATTTCCATTACAAATTGTGTAACTATAACCTCAAAGGTCTTTGTGTTCCTTCTTCTGCGGGTTGCTGTACTGGCAGGGAGGGACACTGGACTAGATCACCCTTGAGAATCCTTCTCTAGTGGCTAATTGCCATCAAGTCGGCTTCGAATTAGGACAAGCCTGTGAATGAGAATCTCCAAGAGATCCTCTTATTAACAGCCCTGCTCAGACCTCAGGGCCATGGCTTGCTTCCCTGATTCAGTCTGTCCATCTCTAAAGTGGTCTTCCTGTTTTCCTACTGCCGCCTTTAACTTTACCAAGTACCGCTTTTTCTGATGTCCTCTCATGACATGTTCAAAACAAGATAGCTTCAGTTTTGGCTTTAAGGAGAGTTCAGGCTTGATCTGCCTATTTGGCAGTCGGAGGCATCTGCAGAACTGCCCTCCAGCACCAGCTTATTCTCTCCCTGTCAGCTTTCTTCACTTTCCAGCTCTCGCAACCCCACATAATAAAATCGGGTCCCTCCTATCATTCTTCTTTACTTTGTTTGGATGGCAGCTCCCGGAATCGCCGGGAGCTGCCGTCCCAAAAAGTACTTTTCCCGCCCTTCCTTTTCTTTCCTCAGGATCCCCATCATCCTAGAAACGACCCCTGTTCATGGTCGCCAAGTTTGGGCGCGCCTACCGGAGGGGTCGGGGGGGGCGACGAACCTGGGCGGAAGGCCCTTTCAGCGAGGTCTCCTCGTCCTCCGCCGCCCCCCAACACGAGGGCGCACAAAGGGTGGCGCAAGCGGCCTTATTGTGAAGGCGGGCCCGTCCCTCCCCCTTGGCCATCTGTTCCGGGGGAGCCGAAGGCCTCCTTTGCCAGCCCGGCCACGGGCCGCGACCATTCCAGAGGGCCGGGGGACGCCCAACTTGGCTGGGCAGCCGGCGGAGGCCCTTGTGGCGGCGAAGGAGGCTTCAGCGGCGTTCCGGGGGCGCTTCTTCCTTCCTTCCTTCCTTTCTTTTCTTCCCTCAGCCTCCGTCGCCCGGCCTCGGCAAAGCGCCGTCCCGCCGCCTCCCGCCCTGCGCGCCTCCCTTCGCCGCCCGCAGTTCCTGAGGGAAAGCTACCTGCCTGGCCGTCCTTCTCTCCCCCCTCCCTCCTTCCAACCGGGCTTCCCTCGTTCCCGCCTCGCCAGGCGCGAGGGCGCGATCTGCGTCGAGAGGGCGGAGTGGGGCGGGAGGGGGAGGAGAAGTGGGACCCCGGGGGGCGGAGGAGGGCCGGGCGCGGTGGGATGCGGAGGGCGGGCTTCGCCCCTTCGCCCCCTCCCTCGTCCTCGTTGGTCTTGCCCGTCCTCCCCCGCCGCCTGTCCGTGGGGGGAACCCTGCGCCGCAGTGATTGACTGGGAGCGGCTTCCTGGAGGGAGGCGAAGCGGGCGGCTGCGGGGGCGGGCGGGGAGGCGCGTGTGAAAAGGGGGAGGCGGGTGTGTGGGTTGCCCGGGGCAGATCAACCGGAGAGAGAGAGAAGCCAGAGCTAAGGGGGGAGGACGAACGAGGGGTCAGACTTAACCGCCAATCACTCCGCTCCTCTGGCTTTCGATTGGGGTCTAGAACGAGGGCTGGAAAATCTCCACCTAAACGAGTTTTTGACCTTGGCGCCTGCGTTGGAGTTTTAACGCGGCACCTTCCGTTGACGGGCCTGGGCCGCTTTGGGAGGCTACGACCTCCACGATCTCCAGGTGGTCATGCGGGGTGGAGAATTCTGGGGGTCTCGTCTCCCCAAAAGTAACTTTTCCAAGCAACTGTAAATACAACAGCATCCGAAATCCACAAAACAGTGGTGCCGTTCTTGGGTTTTGTGGATTTTGGCTGTTGTTTGGATTTTGAATGTTGTATCAAAATTGCACAAAATACATCAGGCCAGCTTTCCAAGCTCTACTGGTTTCTTTATCAGCCAAAGGTGTTAACAATTATGTAGAAGAAGGAAAAGAAAATGAGGATGTTCGGGTCCCAGGCCTACATTTAGTCAAGATGTTGGCCATTTCCGCACTAGCCTGTTATAGCGTGATGATTCCACTTTCAACCTCCTCTGGAATCCTGGGGTTTGCAGTTTCGGGAGGGGCCGACCGGCCCCTCCCGAAACTGCAAACCCCAGGATTCCAGAGGAGGTTGAAAGTGGAATCATCGCGCTATAACAGGCTAGTGCAGAAATGGCCATTGCCTTTGTTGTTGCCTGTTAAAGTGGCTTGGAAGAATATCATTGCAGAAAGAGGTCACTCCCCTTTTGGGGTATGTGGCTTCTGGGAGACAAAAAAAAAGTCTTAAAATCCAGGCAATAAAATTTCAACTCCATTAGCAACAGAAAAAAAAAATTATCTTGTGAACTAGGCTGTTTCTAATTAATGAAGATTATTCATTCCCACCCAGTTTGGCTACCATCCTAGCCAGTATACACAGGTACTAGCAGGAAACTTGTCTGGAAGGTTAACCAGGCTCTGTCCTCAGGTTTCCTCTGCTAACTTGGGTTTGGTTTAATCTTTGGGTTTGCCACTTTTCCAGCGGCAAATCTGAAATCCCTGTAGCTCACAACAAAAACAACTTACTAACCTTATGACCATTTGGCCGACTTATAAAGAGGTGCACAGAATTGATCACATCTTGGATATAAATTCGTGGCACCATCATCCTCTGTAACTGTCCTATAATTACTGACCAGAAAAGAAGTCCTGTTGAATTTGAGAAGGCTTTTGAATCACCAGAATACATGAAGCCTTTCACATTACACAGTTATAGCACTATGATTCCTGTTAACCATCATGGCAACTTCCTTGGGAATCCTGGGAGAGGTATGTTGAATTCTCAGCCAAAGACTTTTGAGTGCCTCACCAAACTGCCAGTCCCTGTATTCCATAGGATGAAGCCATGGCAGTTAGAGTTGAATCACAGTGCTGTAACTGTGGGGTGTGAAATTACAGTTGTAGGCAATCAATATAAATGCAACATAGGAATGCAGTGAAAGTACATCCTTCTTGCATCAACCTGACTATAAGTAAATTGGAGGAATTGAAGGGGCAGCAACTCTCAGTATTAAATTGTTCTGTGTGGGTACTTTTCACACTGGGGGATCCAGTTAACCCTACTTGGTCATAAGGCATTCCCACTGCAAGGCCATTTTCAGGGCCACTAAAATAAAAAAAAAAAATGAAATAAAAAGCCTATTTTCCTCCATTACAACTTACCTGGAGTGAAAGTAAGCAAGCAAGGAAAAGCTAAACCTAGCAGATATCTTCTTAGTTGGAGCACAGAAAAGGGTTGTAAGATCATAGGAAGATCTAAAACATGGCCCTCTGAATAGTGAAAGACTGCAGCTCCCATCAGTTGTGGTCATAGAATCATAGAGCTGGAAGAGACCCCAAGGGCCACCCAGTCCAACCCCTTGCCATACAGGAATATACTATCAAGGCATTCCTAACAGATGGCCACCCAGCCTCTGTTTAAAAACCTCCAAAGAAGGAGACTCCACCACACTCCAAGGCAGTGCATTCTACTGTCAAACTGCTCTTACCATGAGAAAGTTCTTCCTAAAGTTCAGATGAAATCTCTTTTCCTGAAGTTTGAAGCCATTGCTCCGTCTCCTAGCTTCTGGAGCAGCAGAAAACAGGCTTCTTCCATCCTCCTTATGACATCCTCCATATGGTCATTATGTCCAATGGAAAGTGATACTAGGACCTGCAGTCCAACAACAAGTGACCCATCCCTGATCTAATGTGACAACCTGCTCTGACTTTAAGAATACTGAACACCACAGTTAACAAAGGATATTGACAAGCTGGAACATCTTCAGAGAAGGGCACCCAAGTTGGTTAAAGGTCTGGAAAGGAAGCCCTGTGAGGAACTGCTTAGGGAGCTGGTATGTTTAGTGTTGATAAGAGAAGACTAAGAACAGACTTTTGAAGGGATTTTATGTTGAAGATGGAGTGAACTTGTTTTCTGCAGCTGGAGAGGTCCATGACAGGAACCAATGGATTCAAATTACAAGAGATTCCATATAAACATTAGAAAGACCTTCCTGACATAAGTGCTGTTTAACAGTGGAATAGACTGTCACAAGCGTAGTGGAATTTCCTTCCTCCCAGGTCTTTAAATCTTGATACCATCCTGCTTCTTAATAGTTGCTTTGGGAGTAGGAGTAGAACTTGCCCTTTTTATAATAGATATGAGACTGTCTACCCTACTTGAGAGCTTTCTGAGTTCTTTATACTTTTAACAGTTAACAGCCGCCAAGCTATATTGTTTTTCTAGAAGTGCCCTGTCATTAGAAGGAGAGATGGTCTTTTTAATATCTTCATGTCTACTACCACTCACTAGGTCTTTAAACAGAAGTTGGATGGCCATCTCCCAGAAGTGCTTAAGGTGTCCATTTCTGCATGACAGGAGGTTGGACTACATGCTCTTTGTGGTTCCTTCCAACTCTGATTCTAAGAGTTCAGCTGTGAGTTATCTTACAAAGTAATAAAGAGTACTGTGGAGCATGTGCAAAGAGCTCTTTCTCACAATAGAATAACTACACACTTGAGAGTAAGTTTTAGGTAGAAGCATGAATCATTTGCTCTTCTCTTGGGGTATTTGGGCCATTAGTAAATCAAACAGGCAACATGAATATACATACACACACAAAGGTGAACTCAGCCACCACCATCACCACAATAATAACCTAAATCCAGTTTCAAGTCCCAACTAAAAAAGATCCATTAAATCAATTGAAATTGAGGAGGAATTTATGTAAACTCCATTGATTCAGTCGGTCTATTCTAATTAGGATTAACAATTCATTTAAGCCATTAATTGCTGCCTAATTGTCCTTGGGGCTTTGTTACCCTGAGTGTTGAAGCCATTCCGCCTGGAGATTCAAAACCTGGGCACTTAAAAGTTTCTTGGAATGAGAATCATTTCCTAAGGCGAATGGGAAACTTGAGGAATTCACGTTTGAACGGGGACCACGTTTCCTCCTTCTTGTGAGCTGGATTTTCAAGATTCTTCACGTGACCATTTGCCTAAAACTAGTTAATTCACGGACCCTTCTCTCAGCGCCATCATCATCCCACTAGTTCGAAATTGCCTGCCTCTCTCAGCTGGCCTGTCCCTCCCTAAACTGCAAACCCCAGAATTCCATAGGATGTTGAAAGTGGAATAATCGCGCTATAAGAGTGTAGTGTGGAAATGGCCTCCGTTCGTTCGCCTCAGGGTCCGCAGAAGTCGGAAAGGACTTGAAGACACACAACCACAACCTGAGAGATGAGGCGCTCTCCGTCTTCATTGAGCGTTCTTTGCCTTCCACCTCTTTAAAAGGAAAGATTCATTAAAAGGAAAGAAAAAAAGAGAAAGAACAGGTCAAACCGAAGCTGTATCTAGTCGCATTCCTTCTTTCCATCACCGGATACCTCCAGGGAGTCAACAAAAATCCCCAGAAAACTAGATCGCTTCCGAATACGGAAGGTTGCACGTTTCCATCGTGGCTGACTGTCCTGACGAAGCCTGTTCCTCTTAGGAAACTATTGATTTGGGGTACAGAGGTTTTATCCTTTGCCTTCCCTTCCTTTGCAGTCCTCCAGTTTCACTGGGCGATCCAGACAGAGTTCTGGTACTGTGGTAGCAGGAGAGAATGTCATCTCTTGGTGTATTCACGGTTCACAATTGCAGCGCTTCCATACCTCTGTAAGCCTCCTAGCTCCATCTCATGGAACCCTGGGATTTGTAGTTCAGTGAGGCAGTTAGAATTTTGTGCCAGAGAACTTTGCTACCTGAGTTCAGGAAAGAACACTAGCAAATTCTAGGCACCTCACCAGACTATACGTCACACGATGGAGCCATGGCAGTTTTGTGTGAGTCCTTCAAGTCACCTCTTGACTTAAGGGCGACCCGCTGAATTCCATAGGTAAGGAATACTCAGGGATGCTTTCGTCAGTTCCTTCCTCTGAAATATTGCCTACAGCACCTAGTATTCTTTGGCGGTCTCCCATCCAAGTACTTACCAGAGCTGAGCCTGCTTAGCTTCCAAAATCAAACAGGATCTGGCGACTTTAATTTACAGGGCTGTAATTGTGCACTACGGATACACCCTAGATCTTGGCCTCGATTCCCGTTTTATTGTAAACTTCCTGGAGAGCCTTTTCTGACAGAAAGTCAGGGGTTAGATATAGAAGCAGAATAAATGTTAGTATCTTTCTTTTATAACTCCTTGCCAGCTATCAAGCTCTCCTTTAAAACGCTTGGGTTATAAATAGCACACTGCAAAAACAGATCGCCAGAATATAACCCTCAAATTGTTCTCCTCAACCATCTGGTCCCCGATGGTTCCAAATTTTCACCGCTGCTACTTAAAGGGGCGAGATGTCTGCCTACCTACCTGCCTAATCTTTCTTCTATCTGTGTCTCTTGTCTAAGGCCATTTCGGCACCAGACTATTATAGTGCTGTTATTCCACTTTCAACATCCTATGGAATCCTGGGGTTTGCAGTTTAAGGAGGGGCCTTTGGGGAGGCTCCTTCCTAAACTGCAAACCCCAAGATTCTATAGGATGTTGAAAGTGGAATAATAGCACTACAACAGTCTAGTACGGAAATGGCCTAAGCCTACCCTATGCGTTTTTGTGTGAGAGAGACTGTGAGCGAAATTTTGACAGGGTTTACTTGTGCACGTATCAAGGGCTGTGAGGAAAGAGGGTTAAATTGAAATCTGCAAGCCCAGGCCCTCCTCTATCTCCCCCCACCCATCTTTAATCAAATTCTGCTCCTTCCTTACAACCTTCGGCGAAGGAATGGGAAATCTGAACAAGAGAACCAAAAACTAAACCAGCCGCCTGTCCAGCTCAGAGATCTGTATCTACTGTTTGCAGCGGGATGAGTACGACAACCCAGAAGTGAGGAAGAACTCTGAGTAAGCTGGACATTTGCGCACTCCAGCCAGCCGCGATTGTAATTTGAGTGGGAGGAAGAGATCGCAGTGCCTGTTGGGTCTCTGGGCGGAACTTCTTTCCTCCCCATTGGTTCTGCACTGAGCATTTCAGGACTCCCTCGAGGGGTAGTCAGGGACTGGTGTGGTGCTCCGTTACCGCTGTCTCTGGCCTGCTTGGCTTTGACGCGAAAGAAAGCAGCCCGTGGCAACAGCCGGGGGCCTTCTTGAAACTAGAGATTAGGCTAGAAAGACGCATTGGAGATAAGGCAGCCTTTTCTCTCACGCTGGCTTATAGGTGTCCGCTGAAAGAGGAAGAGGTTGTGAGGGAAGCCTCTGTATGCCGGACAAGGGGCAAAGGCCCTTCCCTAAACTGAAAAGCCCAGGATTCCATAGGATGTTGAAAGTGGAATAATAGCACTATAACAATCTAGTGCAGAAATGGCCTTAATATGGAATATAATTGTGGAAGAGTCTCACGTTTGACATAGTCATGTTGTTTCTTTGTGGATAAAGCCTGTCTCCTGGGAAAGCTGGGAGGTGACCCCTATGCTAATATTTATTAAATAAACATATCCTATTTTCTAATGAGCACAAGGCAGGTTATTTGGTTATCCTACCCCCGCTTTATCCTCACAACAAGCACCCTTGGAGTTAGACGGGGCAGAGAAAATGACTGGCTACTGAGTTTCATGGATTTCCTAAATCCAGTCTAACAGGCCAATCACTGAACCACAACATACTTTGCACACACAGATGCAGTCACAGGATCCAGTAAGAGCAAGGTCTCAGTCTTAAAACCAAACCCAGTGAATGTAATTTACTGGAAGCCAAGCGCAGCGAAACCAATGGAATTTGAGTTATCCACAGCTAGCCTAAGTCCCGCTGATTTTGAAGGAGGTACTGTTATAAATCCGGCTAGGATCTAAGGGAGATCTGTCTTGTTTTAAGGGGGGGGGCTTTAGATTAACACAGGAATGGGCAAATCCGTAGTTTCCGAGGAAAAGATTTGTCTGACAATGATCTCGGAAAGCTTGCGTGTGAATATGGATCCAGCGTTCCACGTTCTTAGAGCAGCCCCAGTAAAATTTTGACTAAAGCCCTCTTGATTTTAGTGAGAGCACTCTTGACTTGGAAAGGTGGTGAGCAAGTGAGTCCACAAGACAACTGAGCCCCTTGGAAAAGCCCTCATTGAACCCAGTAGGACTTGCTTCCAGGTAAAGTCTATACAGATTTTCTGCTTCTCCCCGAAGTCAACGGGCTAAACCAAGAGTGGAAACCAGGTGGTCCTCCAGATGTTGTTGGACTGCAATTCCCAGTTTTCCTTAGCTTGGCTACCCTGGCTAGGGTAGATGACATTTGCAGTCCAGCAGCATCTAAAGGACCACATAATTCGAATCAATGGAACTTACATAAAGGTTGACTTATCAAGTCTCAATGGGTCTACTCTGGTTGAGACTGGGGGAAAAAGGATTACAGGCTAATGTCTTAAATGTAAGCAGCCATCCCATCCCTTTTAATGTTCTGCTGAGGGTGCTGCTATTGGAGGACAAATTACGGTTCCCTCACGCGCGTATAATTCGAGAAAGAACCTGAATGTGGGAGCACAAAGGAGCAGCGTGCATTTGCAAGTTAAAGGAAGGGACCCTCGCAGAGATCGACTGTTCAGAGAGCATGCTAATGGGTGGAAAGTGGTTACAGAGACATCTGAATTCTTGTCGCAAAGGGCCAAGAGCCAAGATGACACCCCTTGCTTTTTACATCACTATCCCTATTTCCACTGTCTAGAAGCAGAAGCAAAATCTGCAGCCCGCCGTTAAATCCGCGAGAGCTTGAGCAATAAAAGATGTTTCTGTCTGGTAGACTCATTGGGGACGTGTGCGCTGCCTTGCCCAGTACTGAGACGGCTTACTCAGAAGTTGTTGTTCTTGCATACCTTCAAGTCGACTCAAACTTATGGAGACCCCTTTCATCGGGTGTCCTCGGCAAGATTTATTCAGAGGAGGTTTGCCATTGGCTTTCCTTTAAGCCTGAGCGAGTATGACTTGCCCAAGGTTGTTACCGTGTGTTTTCACGTCGTTTCTGATTTATGGAGAACCTATCACGGGGTCTTCTAGGGGGCTGAGAGTGTGTGACGTGCCCAAGGTCGTGAGGGGGGTTTCCATAGCAGAGCTGGGAATCGAACCCTGCTCTCCAGCGTTATGGTCCAACCTTCAAACCACTACACTACAAAGTTATCCAGTGAGTTTCCATGGCTGAGCAGGAATTCAAACCCTAGTGTCCAGAGTCTTCGTCCAGCTACACCGGAAATAAGTAGACTATACACAAATCGGAGCAGGTTCAGAGAAGGGCGACCAGGATGATAAGAGAAGAAACGAAGAAGAAAGCATATGAGGAAAGGTTGAACAAGTTGGACATGTTCAGCCCGGTGAGGAGAAATCGGAGGGTGACATGGCTGCAATCTTTATCTAAACTGGTGTCACAAAGGGATTTGCTTCGCTCCTGCTCCAGAGGTTAGGAGCGGGTCTAAGGGTTTTAAATTACAGGAAGGTAGATTTCGATTGACCCTTAGAAGAAACTTCTTGATAGTGGGAGCGGTTGGACAATGGAACCTGTTATCTTGAGAAGTAGTGGAGTCTCTTTCTCTGGACATCGAAGGAAGGAAGGAAGGAAGGAAGGAAGGAAGGAAGGAAGGAAGGAAGGAAGGGCTGGACAGACATCCGCTGGGGATGCTCGTCTAGCTGAAGTTTCCTGTTTGAACTCGACGGCCTGTGAGGCCCTTTCCAGCTCCACGATTCTCAATCCCGGTTATTTCAGTAGGACTTACTCCCACGTAAGTGCACAGAGGATTGCAGGCTTTATTGCAGGGCAGTTGTTGGGAGATCCCTCACAGCTGCTCCTCTGCGTCTCTCGAAACATTTAAGCTGAAGCCATTTGGCTTTAGGACTTGGTCGTAGAGTGTCTTCAAGTCCTTTTCGATTTATGGAGAGCCTAATGAGAACCCACCAAGATTTGTTCAGAGGCGGGTTGCCTTTGCTTCACCCTGAGGCCGAGAGAGTGGGATTGTCCAAAGTTACCCAGGGGATTTCCACGACGTAGCAGGATTCGAACCCTGGTCTACAGAATCGTAATCTGTAGTCCAGGCTGTCTTTCTGGCTTTAGGACTACATAAACCAATAGGTTGAAATAAGACCAGCTGAAACTCGCTCTTTCTTCTTAACAGGTGTCGAATCCCCATTCCAAGAATTCATACGTTAAAATTAATATAAGATTCTTATTTCTGGTTCTAGACGGATATTCAGGCCTTTGAGTTATACAGATGAGGAGGGGAAAAAATACTCTGTAACTACAAAGATTCCATCCTGTTTATGCCAACAGACTCTAGCCTGAAAAATAAATAACTTCGACAACTCTGTAAAGCTGCACACACCTAAGGACCAACAGAACAGAAGCAGAATTCTCTTCTACCTTCTCCAAAGTGACGCCGCAGCAAACCTGTTTTCCTTAAGGGAGTCACTTCGGATTACCCGACTGCTGCCGAAACGATTCAATCTGATTTGTTTCTAATCTTATTGGCATATAGACCTGAAATCCCCGGATCTCAGTGGGACACATGCTGTGGTCTTCAATAGAGCAAAACGCCCCTTGTGCTTCGGCCCCATTCACTACCAGTTCCGCTCCATTAGGGTCTGCCGAATTTGGCCTAAAATGACCGCAGTAATTTTATTTCCTGGATCTACACAGCCGTTTCTAATGAACTGGTAAGTCAGAATCGTTAAGCAGTTGCTCCTTTTGGACAGCGCCTGTGCCAGCAGCAGAAAGCTGGAGGAGAGCGGCTGCATTACAGAAATCATGGAACAGCAGCCGCTCCGCGCACAGTTGAGTAATTTGTAGCTAAGTTCCATTTTTTTCCTCTTCTCTTTTTTTGTGCCCGCCTTTGTTGGCATAACAGTATGGAAGCTTTGCAGTTACACAGAATTCTTCCTCCCTCCCTCTCTTATCGTTATAGCTCGAAAGCCTGCGCAGATATCCAAGTCTAGCAAAACATATCTACAGATATCTAAGCCTGGCAAAAATAAAAGATCCTCTCTTTTTTAAAATCTTTCACGTGCCTCACGTTCCTGCAATCTGCGTGCTTACAAAAGCAATTCCCGCTGGGATTTTCTTGTCAAAATTATTTTAAGAGGTCACATCCTTAAGAGCTGTATAGAATGAAGGAGGACTTTTCTCACCGGCTGAAGATAGGAGATGGTGAATGGATATTAAACCCCAGCACTGTCCAGAAAAAAACGAGCATTAATGGCGAGGGGGGATGTCTTAGCGGGTTTCTTTGCGTTGAAGCAAAGTTTTGGTGCTTTCTTAAGGGTTTTTTGTTGTTGTGTTCCTTCACATTGGCTTTTTATTTATTTATTTTTATTTTATTTTTTGCGGGGTGGGGGAGAAGGAATTACTAGGTTTAGTCTTGACAATGAGTTTTGGTTTTAAACGTTCCCTCTCTTCTGTACCCGACTGTTCGCTCACCCCACCCATAAACAGGACTTCTTTGTTCGTCTAGGTACCCAAACCCGTCTGAAAGATCCCTGGTCCCCGTTTGGGGTTCGCCAGAATGACAAGAGAAAAGAGACCACCAGCTTCAGTCTCCTCCGCTGTCCATCATATTTTACCACTCCTACTGGGAAAGACTTTTCTTTAGGTTGAGGAACGGATTCTTACGTTCGCAGCGCAATTCGCTAACGCGCTGCTTTTTCAGTCCTACTTGTGCTAAAGTTAAGTTCATTCCTTTCCACGAAAGAAATTTAGGGTATTTAGAGGAGAGGGGTAGTAGCTGGCCCTAAACTGCTGAGCTGGAGAGAGATTTGGGACAGGACGAGGTGAGGATTTGGATGTCATATCTCAACTTGGTGCCCCCCCGCCTTCCTCTGATCTTGGGAGATAATCCGAAATGGGGAAAATGGGGGTGGTTACCACGCGAGTAAGAGTAGTTGGGGTGGCATAGTGGTTTGCGTGTTGCACCAGGACTTTGGGAGACCAGGGTTCGAGTCCTCGCTCGACCATGGGAAACCCCTGGGTGACCTTGGGCGAGTCACACTCTCTCAGCGGAAGAGGAAAGCAATGACTACCTCCTCTGAATTAATCTTGGCAACAAAAGGCCAGCATAAGCTCGCCATAGATGGAAATCAACAAAAAAGTGAAGAAAAGGACAACATTCCTCACTATGCTCCCGCCTTGAAAGAAAAACAATCTGGCCACCAAGAAGTACAGGAAATCTGGAATGGATCGGGGCTACCCCAGAAAGGGCTTCACTTGCCCCTTTTAAGCCAAAGACTAACCTACTGGCGAAACCAAATGCCGATCAGAAGTTTTTTGATCTGGGCAAAACAATTAAAAAAAAATTAAAACACAGACTAAAAGCTCAACAGATGAGAGAAAAGGCGGCCAGGAAACGACTCCAACTCTGGAGAAAAGTGCCAAACGAGACATAAAGCCGCATTGTAAAAATCATCTGGAAAACAGGTTTCCCTATTGAAGTCGTTCTGTGTTAATTACTGTGATCTGGAAGGCTCTGAATCTAAACGCCTGGAAGCCTGACTTCCCTTTTTCTCCCTCTCCCTCTCCCTGCTTGGCGCAGCGAAAGGAAGAGCGAGCGAGCTAGCGCTGAATCCGAGCCCGGGGATGGAGTTGGGGGGCGCGGAGTGGGGCGCGGGGGGAGAGAGGAGGATTTCACGTCCGGATCCTTTTGCCTTGGACGCGTCGGCGTTGCTACGTGTTCGCGGCAGGCTCTGGTTGGGAGGACGCCGGGTTATTTCCTTCTAAAGAACCGCCAGGTCTCGCTTTCCGTTCGCCTTTAGAAAATTATTCGCATTATTTATGCTACATTGAGCGATCTAATTTCTTCGTGATAGTCAGCTAATTGCTCTGGCAGGTAATTAGAAGAGTACAACGCAAAAAAAAAAATCAGGGCTTTTTTTTTTTTTTTTTGCAGTGCCCCTCGGATTATTAAATTGCTCTGTAAATTATACCATATTTGTAAAGGGAGGAGATTACGGGGAGGGGGGACGGCTGTTGAGGATGGCGGTGAAGGGGGGTAGAAAGAAGAGAAGAGATCTTTTAAATAAGTTTTCTTGATGCCATCCGAGCTTTTTCTCTCTCAAGCTTTCCCTCTGTCTGTCTCCTTGTTTTTAAAATGGAGATTGTGTGTGTTGTTGTTGTTTAGCTTTTCCTGGCCTCGAATTATTCTAAAACACGCGATCTAAAGCCCATTTTGTTCGTGCTCAGTGGTCCAGAATAACTTGCCCATAATGGGCCAGGTTTGAAGCGAGCCTCCTAAGCGAGCCTTCACCAAGCATGTGGGAAAAGAATGGCTTAAATGGGGACATCTGTTCAGCGTTGCTCATCTCCCTCTCCAAGCCAGGTCAGGTTAAGAGAAGAACCTGATGGCCACTTTCTCCCTCCTCAAACACACAGGCCATTTCCGCACTAGAAAGTTATAGCGCTATTATTCCACTTGCAACATCCTATGGAATCCTGGGGTTCGGCCCCTCCCGAATCTGCAAACCCCAGGATTTCATAGGAGGTTGCAAGTGGAATAATAGCACTATAACAGTCTAGTGCGGAAACGGACACACACACACACACACACACACCTCCCAAAATTGCTTCGGGAATAGATGGGGAAGTGTGGAAACAAGAACATGGGGGCGAAATATCGATGGTCTTGAGATTAGGGTATAGAGACGATGGAATTATTAGAGAACCTTGAAGCTTGTAGGAGAGAAGGTGCAGGACTCGAGGATCCTGCCCGGATAGAAACACGCACACACAAATAGAAACACACGGACATATAAACCGAAGAGCATATCTATTTGACAATTCCGGCCCTCGTGGTCCCTGACCCACGTGCAGGCAGGCTCCCCCTCCCGCTCCACGTGTTTACTTCCGTGTAACTTCATACAGCCAGCCTGGTGTGCGGTGCTTTGAGTGCTGGACTGAGACTCCGGGAGACCAGAGTTCGAATTCCCACTCAGCCACAGGAACCCCGACGCTGGCCTTTCACGCTCTCTCAGCCTCAGAGGAAGGCAAAGGCAAATCCTCTCTGAAGAAATTTTGCCAAGAAAACCCCGTGATAGGTTTCCCCGGGGGTCACTATACGTCAAAAACAAAAACAAAAACAAAACTTGAAGGCAGTCAGCAACAATCCCCCCCAGAAAGCGTGACTCCTGCTGGGGTCCGTCCGCCTGGTTTTGGATGCGACTGGACGGCATAGGTAGAATACACGGGGAGTTCACTCCGTAATGGAGTGGCAAATGATCCCCCCTCATAAACTTATATTTTTAAGGAACGACTCCATTTTTTAAATTTCTTTTTAGGCAATGGTGAAAAAAAGGTTCCCTGTTTCGTAGACAGAGATACTGGAGACAACAAAAGCCAGGCCCAATCCCCCCTCCCGCCCCCAATGCCAAGCACCTTCTAGATTATTTGCAATTAAACACGATTTCCCCCAAGTCACATTTATCTTCAAGAAAGTACGATTGCAAACTGTCATCCGTCCGGAGGAGATGCGGGATAATCCGTCTGGAGGAGGCGCGCGGGGTAGTCTGGAAGTGTGACCTCCTCAGACGACAGAGAGAGAGGGGGGACGGAGGGAGGCATGAAAAGAAAATCAATAGTGCCGAAGGGACGGATTTAGTCGTTTTTAAACTCTCCGGTGAAAAAAGTGAGATATAAGGGAACCGGAGGAGAGAAAGAGAGAGGAGTAAACAGATCCATCCTGGGGCGAAGGGGGGCTTTTAAAGACGCCTCTGGGTGATTTGGGGAGGCGGGATCCGTTTCATCTACGACTCCCCTTTGCTCGGTCGCGGTTAACCCGCTGACACGCGTGTACGCGCGACAGGACGGATTGTTTAGTTATCTCCCTCGCTCTCCTGTTTCACGTGCCTCCCCTTTTCTAATCGGCTCCTGAGCAGAAATGACAGAGCCAGGGTGAAATACTGGGCCGGACAGCGCAGGATTCCTCTTCACACGTTCACCGTCTTAAGGTAAACCCAACCCGTGCCTTGATTTCAAAGGAGCCTGCGGGTAACCGCAGAGAGAAAGACCCACTTGAAGGAAGTAGTGGGGGGCGGCGGGAGAGAGAGTACAAGGAGATTTTAAAAGGCCCTCACCTCCCCCGCGGGTGACCCTCTTGTCCCCGGGCCCGCCCACCCACATTCCTCCCTCGTGTTGCGCTGAGAGGTCGAACAACCGAGCCAGCGGGAATTAAAGCGGACCAAAGGAGACGCCAGTCTTGCCATCTTGAAACTTTACTGAAGTCCATCTATCCGAAAAGTGGCGTCGAAAACCAGCCGGAGTTGGAGGACTGGGGGAGGGGGGAGAAACTATCGCCTGCTCACACAGTAAATATATCTATTTAAAGAAATATATATATATATATTGCACGTTCGCACGTGCGTGCAGACGCACATTTCTTCTATGGGACATAGGCACTGGGACGACATCTTGAAATGATGCCTGCCATAGCCTGTGAACGCTCACTTTCTCGAAGTGAAAAAGTCCGGAAAAACTCAAGTAATAGGGATTTGGAAAGGACACCTTAAGTAGGAACGTTTTTGATGCTGCCAACTTTTTTTTTTAAGGGGGGGCTCCCCCGTCCCCGTTTTTCCTGTCGCGTTGATTTTATCCAAGTGCTTAGCACTTCCTGGTGGAAATCAATAGGTTTTTTTTTTAAATACCTGGATGTCTGAGTGTGTATGTAATTGATTAAAGGAGACAAGTTGTTAAAGGAAGAAGAGATCTTCATTAGGGTCGGGGCCTCTGCGCTGGCCCTTTCTCCAGCCCTTTCTTGTAACGAGCTGGCCATTGCTCCGCCTGGGTGGCTGAGGGCACTGCTTGACAACTTTTATCTTGGTCGCTTCTTTAGAGAAGTTTCTCCAGATGAGACAAAAAGACTTCCCCACACAGAATTGAAAGGGAAAGGGAGGAAAATCTGAAGAGGGCCTAACAAATGTAACTCCTTATTTTCTGTGTGTATGGATTATTATAGCAAACTCTGACCATAAACCCCATGGACTTCCATGGGCTTCTTCTGTTCAATACTACACTCCTAGTAAATGCCACCTTGGTGTGGGCAAAAGGATATAATTCACTAGATCTCCTGAAGTAAAAAACAGCACTTCTCTTCCCCCAACTTCTGCGCAAGAGATTGGCTAGAGCAGCAGTTATAGGGGTTTTATCTCTTGGAAAACCCAATTTTTCAAAACCTCCTTTCCCCCTTTTGACTTCAACGTGCCCCTTCTGGGGCGCCCATCCAACAGCATCCTCCCACTAGTCACACATGAAAAGACGAAGGAGGAGATCCATCAACTGGCCTAAAGCCGGATTACCTGGGTTTTACAGTGGTGGAAGTAAAACCACCATTTTGTGATGGATTTACTCTATATAAAGTAGGCATTTTTTTAAAAAAAATCCAGAAAGTAACCCCCCAAAGGTGAGCGTGAGTTTCTCTTCGGGAACCTATGAATCTAATCTTTGGCCACTTCTGCAAGGAATGATCTAAAGCGAGTCTGGCCTTCCTAGAACACTTCGGGTTGGGGCAGCAGGATTCTGATATGGCCCGACGAAGCCAAGAAACCAGGTCCTAACAGCTCTCCTGGCGTAATCAAACCGAAACGGGCAGGCGCCCCACCCGTCAGACTTACCCCCACCCTGGAGCGCCTCCTAGAGGCTGCTTCCCTCCGGCTTGTTTATTCCCTGTTAGTTCCGGGCGAGCCCTGCAAGATCACACCATTGTTTTGGAAAAAAAGGTTTTCTCGCTCCCTGGCTTAGCCCCACAGCTCTCTGTTCGCCTTGTGGGATGCCTAATAGCTCCCTGAGCCGCAAGGCTCTTTAACTCGGCAGACTTGTGCGAGTGGTTCCCAGGATGTAAATTAGGTCCCCAAAGCTGTTGTCCAAATCGAAGAAACAGAGAAATTAATCTGGGAGACTATCCATCATAGACTGTAATAAAGGGAGCGACATGGATGAGACAGATGATATGATTAAGGAGCTGTGGTCGTTTTAATTAACTTTTTGCTGTCCTGTAATGATCAAACTGGTCAACAGACCCGGTCAATAAGCATGTTAATATCAAACAAATAAAACCAGGGATGATTAAAAACCTCCTGGTTTATTAAATTTGAAATTCAAATGAAATTTATGCTGCAGATGCATACAGAATGCTAATAGATCGTCACTTTGTCGGGAGCGGCAGGATGCTACAGGTTTGCAAGAAATGCACGGACGTCTATCTTTCCCCGCAGATTTAACTAAACGTTGTGTGCGTATGTGTGTGTGCGTGTGTGTGTCTGGGGCGGTGGGGCACAGGAGGGAGCTTTAATTAATTTCAGGGAAGAAAATATCCTTCCTAGGTTCTCACCTCTTTCTGCCTGACACCTGGATTCTTTCTCCGTTGATATAAAATGACTCCCTGAACAGCAAGAGGGGTACGTGCTGCTGGTTGACAAAGCCACAGGCCCTGGACTAGATCATAATTTACACACGAAGGGAAAGGCCAGATGTTGCCAAAGGAGGGCCACAAGTCCCGAGTCGATACCGGCACGAGTTGTTCCTTTGCCCTCCCCTTCCCCCCAAATCTCTCAGAGCAGTCCGTAAGTGTCGGGTCCCATACAAGCCTTTTCAAATGCTGGTGCCATTCTGGAGATGAGGCGGTCAACGAGCAAAGATGGTGGTGGGGAGCGAAGTAAATCCGAGAGGGTAAACTTTTTAAAAAAAACCACCACCACCACCTCATAATAAAATACTAACACGGATAAATACGTGTCAAAAATGCAGACAAAAGAAACAAAGGAAGGAACGGTGTTCCGTCTCCTCTGAAGTAAGTCCCTCTGGGTGCAACAGCGCTTACTCCTGGGGAAGTGGGCAGGGGATTGCAGGTTTAAACTCCTCTTCCAAAGAATTGTTTTTAAAAAAGAAAACCTGTAATTAATTTGACTGCTCCTGTTTGGAACTATCTAGAGACGGCAGCTCTAACATGTCCGTTTTTATAACCAAACACTTGTAACTGTCTTTGTTCGAGGCGAAGGCATTTCTCATTTGCTCCTGGAACTCTACCTATGTATCTCTTCATAGTCAACGCTGCTGATGCGGAGGATAAAGGCGGCAGATAAAGCTAATCACCCTTCTTTCCTATGGGGTTGTGTCTGTCCCTGTTTTTTTTTTTTAATAAATAAAAAAGCGCCCTATTTCACACGCCCTCCCACCCTTTACGCGGAAGGGGGGGCGTTGTGGGTGTCAAGACTAGTATTGATTCAGTTTCACTCCGAAATGTAAACGAGTGCGCACGAGGTCTTGAAAAGGAATATCATTATAGAAGGAGACCAAAGCAATGAAGTTAATTCTTTTTTATTTGTTAAACGGAGTTCCCTCCTTCCTCCTTCTGGGCTGGCCTGTCACGCCTTCTCAACAGGCTAAAATCATTCAGAGCCGCTCGCGGAGGGAAACGCGACGTTTATGGTAACCATCAGCCTTCAGAGAAAGAAAGCAGTTCATTAATTTACTTCACTCCTTTGCTTCAAAGTATGATCAGGCACGTTATCCCCGTAATCAATAAGATATGATGTACAGTCAATAACCATAGACCATTAAAAAGGGGGGGGATGTCCCACGCCCATTTTTTCCCCAAAAGCACGCCCATGCCGAGTTTGCTAACGCTTAACACCGACGGTAGCCATTTCGGCCACAGAGAGCTGAAATATTTCCACGCGGGAGTTCAGGCGATGCGATCAAGTCCAGATCAAGCGTACAAATCGAACACCCCAGCTCTCTGTCCTAATTCTTGCATTCCCCTCTTCTCCCGTGAAAAGGAATGACTTCCAGGGTATCATTTCCCAAAGGTGGTGGTAGAAGGAATCCCGGATCTTTCCTTTCCTTTTTTTATTTGGTTACACTTTCTTTGGGCTAATTTCTTTTATATTTTAAGGAATCACTTTCCACCCATGACAGAGCCGCGTGTTAACACCTGCACCCCCAGTTATTCACTCCTCTGATAGGGGTGGCGGCTATTCCCACGTGTAAGAAAAGAGAGAGAAGACGAGAAAGAAGTCACTTAAAAATTAAATAAAGAGACCCACGCACAAGACAATAAAATAATGTAAAAATAATAAACATTTTAAAAAGAAATCGGCGTTGGAATTGTGTGTCCCCCCCAGGGACACACACCTCCTGAAAAGAAGGGGGGAAAAAACCCAAAGGCCGGGAATTTATCGGGAAGACTTGAAAGATACGACGTGACTCCCTTTGCACTGCCGTTTTCCCCAGCGATTTTCCTTTACATAACCGAGAGGGGGCAGGTGGAAGGAGCAGGAAAAACGGGGCTTTCCGAACCACCCCCTTTACTTATATCCGCGGGAAGAGGGTGTTTTCTTTTAGAAGTCCCGCTGTCCAGGCAGAAACTAAATTCAAAACTCCCAGGACAGACACCCGCGCGCGAGTGAGGGCGCGCTGTCAGATTTATGCCTGTTTTCCTAAGGTGAACATGCTTTTTTCTCGGGGGGGGGAGTATTTCAGATTTATGTCTGTTTTCGTAAGATGAACACGATTTGGGGGGAGGGAGGGGGCTGGTGATGAGAGAAAGGACTTGGAGGGTGACGATAACCTCCCCAGGCACGAACTGAGCCACAGCCAAGAAACAAACAAGGGGACAAGAGGGTAAAGCTTTTTAGCAGGGGAAAAAAAAAAGCCACAAACCCCCCGATCTGGAGAGAGAAAGTGCAAGAAGAGGCGCGCGGGCGCGAAAGAGTCGCTGCATTGGTTCACCCTCCCTTGCATTTGTAATGCATCTTTTTTTTCCCCTCTCTCTTTTTTAACCGCGAGCAATCCTTCTCGCTCTCTTTCGCTGGCTGCGCAGAGTGTGCCTTTCTTTGCAAGAGGCGAGGCGAGGCGAGGCGGCGGCGGAAGGCGCGCGGCGGCGGCGCTGATGACCTCACGCAGGAGCCACGTCTCGGGGCGGCCGACGGAGCCGGAGATTGGCTGGCGCGGGCTCAGCGGCACTTCAAAGCCTGCGAGGGAGCTACAATTGTGGTGGAATGGGCGGAACTGATCATTGTATTGCACACCTCTAAAAAAAAACGCCACTGCCTCTGATTTATCAATATAAAAAAGATCCTCTGAGAGGAGGGCACTTTGTGGGATGGCAACTTCACTTCTAGGGGTGAGTCTGAGCGTTTGTCCCCCCCTTTGCTCTTTTAATTGGGTCCTCTCTCTCTCTCCCTCTCTTTCCCCCCACTTTCTTTATTGGTGATCGGAGGAGGGTTAAGTAACCCCTTCTGTTTGGCCGGGGGGCTATCAGTCTCCTCCATTGAGGTCTCCCCCCTCCCTTTCTCTAAGTCCAAGTGAGTTCCAGAGAAAAGAAAAGAGAAAAGCGGGGAGGGACGGGGCAGGGGGGAAGAGGGCAGTCACTTTTTCCCCCTTTTTGTCAGGGAGCAGGGGAAAAAAAAAAGATTTTAAGGGCATTAGCCCTGAACAGCCTCCGAAGCTGGGGCGGCGGAACTATTCCTCTGTCCCCGGAGAACTGGACTCTCCGTTATCCGCGCGAACGGCGGGCTGAAAAAACAGGCTGCTTTTCTTGCTGTGTGTGTGTGTATGTAGGAGAGACAGCGAGCGAGCGAGCGACAGGGAATATTTTAAGAACTGAGAAAACTTCTTGTTGCTTTGCCTTCCTTTTAACCCTTCATTTTTTTGCAGGTACGTTGGACAAGTCTTTTCTCTCTCTTTCTCTCCTTCGATTTAGGGATAGGAAAGAATTTGGGGGGAAAGGGGGAGAGAGCTGGGAGGGAAGAGAATCTCCGGTTTAAAAGTTTAATTTGTAGATGTATTCATTTCCTAATCGAGGAGGTTATTATCTGTGCTGGCAATACGCAGCGACTCCGGACTGTCGCTTCCGGAGAGAGAACTCCAGCGTCCTTGGATCGGGGCTCCGTTTTAGCCAGAGCTTCCCCCTCCCCTTTCCTCCTGTCCCCGGAGGCTGTGGAAATCGCGGTGTCCCTCCGGGCTGGGACTTAGATTAAGCGCAAGGCTCCGTGGCTTGGCTCTAGGCTGCGGCTCTGCCTGTAGCTAGGAAGAAGCCGGCGAGGGTTGTTTTAAATCGGAAACGTCGGGGGTGGGGAGGTTGAGCGCAGAGCCTGGGACCCGAGATCCTCCGGGGAGCCACGAGGAGGTGTAAAGAAGCCCACTGGGGTCGAGGAAGTGTCTTTGTAGCCCACCTCTCCCCGCTCAGCGGGTGAGGATCCAAGCAGGGCAAGTGACGATTTCGTGGGGGGGGAGGAGAGAAGGGGGAGATCTTTCTCTGTATTCTTTCTTTTTTATTTAATCCCCCTGCTGAGCCTGACGGGTGCTTTTCACGGCCTTTTTCCTCCCCTCTCGTTGCAGGAAGAACCGCGTTTGGGCTCCACACCTCTGGCCATGCTCGCCGCCACCTGCAACAAGATCGGCAGCCCCAGCGCCTCGCCCTCGGCCCTCTCGGACAGCGCCTCCTCCTTCGGCAAGGGCTTCCACCCGTGGAAACGCTCCTCGTCGTCCTCCTCGTCCGGCAGCTGCAACGTCGTGGGCTCCAGCCTGGCCGGCGTCGGCGTCTCGGCCTCGGCGCGCAATGGCTCGTCGGCTCACGCGGCGGCCGCGGCGGCGGCGGCTGCCGCGGCGGCCGCCCTGGTCTCGGACTCGTTCAGCTGCGGCGGTTCTCCGGGCTCCAGCGCCTTCTCGCTCACGTCCAGCGGCGCCGCGGCCGGCTCGCCCTTCGCCAACGACTACTCGGTCTTCCAGGCGCCCGGGCCGTCGGCGGCCGGCGGGGGCGGCGGCGGCGGGGGAGGCGGCGGCGGCGGCGGCGGAGTGCAGGAAGCCGCCGCGCACCAGCCGGTCTTCATCTCGAAGGTGCACACGTCGGTGGACGGACTGCAGGGCATCTACCAGCGCGTGGGCATGGCGCACCCCTACGAGTCGTGGTTCAAGCCCTCGCACCCGAGCGACGCGGGCGCCTCCAGCTGGTGGGACGTGGGCGCCGGCTGGCTCGACGTGCAGAACCCCAACGGGGTCCACCCGGCGGCCGCCGCGGCCAGCGGGCTCCAGGCGGCGGGCTCCCTGCACTCGCCGCTGGGCGCCTACAACTCGGATTACTCGGGCCTGGCGGGCCACTCGGCCTTCAGCAGCGGCGCGGCCTCCTCGCACCTCCTCAGCCCCGCCGGGCAGCACCTCATGGACGGATTTAAGCCGGTGCTGCCGGGCTCCTACCCGGACGCGGCGCCCTCGCCCCTGACGGCGGGCGCGGGCGGCTCCATGCTGGGCGGCGGGCCCTCCGCGCCGCTAGGCGGCTCCCCGCGCTCGTCGGCCCGGCGCTACTCGGGCCGCGCCACCTGCGACTGCCCCAACTGCCAGGAGGCCGAGCGGCTGGGGCCGGCGGGGGCCAGCCTGAGGCGCAAGGGCCTCCACAGCTGCCACATCCCCGGGTGCGGCAAGGTCTACGGGAAGACGTCGCACCTCAAGGCGCACCTCCGGTGGCACACGGGCGAGCGGCCCTTCGTGTGCAACTGGCTCTTCTGCGGCAAGCGCTTCACGCGCTCGGACGAGCTGCAGCGCCACCTCCGCACGCACACGGGCGAGAAGCGCTTCGCCTGCCCGGTCTGCAACAAGCGCTTCATGCGGAGCGACCACCTCAGCAAGCACGTCAAGACTCACAGCGGCGGCGGCGGGGGCGGCGGCGGGGGGCGGCGGCGGCGGCTCCGGGGGCTCCGGCGGCGGCAAGAAGGGCAGCGACACCGACAGCGAGCACAGCGCGCCGGGCAGCCCGCCCTGCCACTCCCCGGAGCTGCTCCAGCCCCCGGAGTCCGGCCACAGGAACGGCCTGGAGTGAGCGGGCGCCCCTCCCCTCCTCAGCGGAGCGCGCGTCCCAGGGCCGGGCGAGGGCAGACTCAGTCCGTCGTTCTTTCTCCCTTTGTTTCGGTCGGCGCTTTTTTCCCGCCCTTTTTCTCTCCCTCAGCCCCCTGTAAAGCGAAGCCTTCCGCCTGGGTGAGGAACTTTGGCCAAACAAACAAACAAACGGGAGGCCCGGACAGGCGAAGCGGGGCGCGCGTCGCTCCGTCCTCCGGACTGACCGGCCTTTCTCGGCGCCCGTCCTCCGGTGCCCCGAAACCGCGGGCTCGCTGGGGGCCGCGCGGGGCAGGCAAGGCAAGGAGGCGCTCCCTGCTTGGGCTTGGCAAGCGGCAGGAGCTGCTCCAGACTGAACCCGACTGACTTCCAAGTGGGGCTGTGGGGAGGAGGAGGGGGGGCGAGAGGTGGCACGATTTTTTTTTTTTTTTGGGGGGGTGTCTCTCGAAGTGGGGAAGGAGGAACAGTGGCATCCGGATCTGGGGAAGGGGGCAGCAACCCCCCGCCCGCAAAATAGGCGAATTAGAACCCTTGTCAGGGGCGGGGGGGGGAGCGCCCAAGACCTTTTGCTGAAAGCACTTTTTGGGGGGAATAATGGCGTCTTAAGGGAAGCTTCTCTCCCTCGCCGCCGACTCTGGACACTCCGCGCCCTAAATGTCTCTTTGAAACTGCAGCACCCCCTTTCCTCTCGCAGGCGGCCGCTGGTGTTAGTGGGATTACTCTGGAGTAAGAGAGGGCAACCCGCAGCCTGTGCGTGTCTTTGGGGATGCGGGTGCCTGTGGGGAGGTGTGAAGGCTGACCGCCTTGCCGGGCTCTTCCAGTGACCTGAGACAGAGAGATCTTTCAGAGCACTTCCAAGTAAAATTTGTTTTTGGAGGCTACCCTGGGGCAATTGTGGCTGGGATCCTAACTTGAGATTCGGGTGCGGGGGGCAGAGGATTTCCATTCAAAGGGAATCGGTTAACCCTTACTTCCAAGTAAATGAGTGTGTGAACTGACGTTCACTTTGAAGCTGGTGAGGACTTACCAGCCGTGTACAAATTCCTGAATTTCAAGAGGGAGCCACCTGATCCTGAAGCATTTACTATGAAGTAAGGGGTGCTGATTTAAACGGAGTGAACACATCAGAGGATCATCTTTTCTCTTGAGCATGTCAAACTACCAGTTCAAGCTGGTGTAAATCCCGACTAAATTAAGGTTGCCATCCTGAACTGGGAGGTCGGCCCTTTTGAACGTGGTGCGATTTACTTCTGAGTAAGGCGTGGGAAGGATTGCCTTATTTTGAGCCGCGATCCTGTGCACGCTTGCCTGGGAGTAAAGATGCATTAAGTTAGTCTGCATTCCCATAACGGTAAATCCTACTAGTTAAAGTGAGTTATGGATTGGGCTATAAATCTCTGCCTTAATGGATCACAACCTAAATGACGCTAAAACTTTGGTCCTAAAAAACTAATTCGCAGACAGTGCCGTTCTTTTGGCAAACCCTGCCACGCATCGTTTACCTTTGTTCTTGAAAAACATCTAAATATGATTGAGTCAAAGTTTAGATCCCATTGATTTCAATCGGAATGCTAAAGCCACGCTAAACGCTGTCCGGTTAAAATCCAGCTGAACACTCAATCTTCACTTTCCCTGAAATCGGACTCTCAAAAGTCTTTAATGGTGGCTGGATAGGTATCATTTTAAATGTATCTGGCTTCTGGTCTCCCCTGGAGATTTGTCCCTTGAAAGTCAGAGAGAAGTAATAGACTTGGTCTTCAATGGCTTCATTTTCTGAAAGTTTTCCCTCCATTTTTTAAAATTAATCGTACCACTCTCTCTCCCAGATCAGAGTTCCAGTATCCTATATTCATGCAGTACTTTCAGAAGCACCTAGGACTGAAATTATTATTATTTGTAGCGTTATGTTTCTGATTTAAAGAAGTAAGGAAGTACCTTTGCTTTTCGGGGAGGCTGTAGTTTGAATGCCAAAAAGGAGAGAGGGAGGGGGAAATAGAGACACATATTTGTAAAAATCCTCTAAACCTAACGGTTTGTACAACGGAAATCGTTGTAAAATAGCTAACAATTAAATATAACTCCACCAGTATATTGGTGTGAAATTCAGTTGTCCAGGAGACGATTTTGTATAGTATTTTTCTTGTATATCACTTCCAGTAAATATTTGAAAATATATCGAAGTACACTTGAGCTTTTTTCCCCCATTTCATTTTTTTCTTTTTCGTTTTGCTCACAAGGCATTATTAACGCGTTATTGTTGCAGTCCTAATTTAACTGCATTTTTTTTAAAAAAACTTGTTCCTTGAAGTGTACAGCAAAAAGAACTTCAAGACATAGTTTTTGCTTGAATATTAATTTAGATAGGCATAAGGCTGTAATTAAGCAAACAATATTTGATAAATGTTGAATGACATTTAATTTAATGGAGCATGTACTTATTTGCAATTGCTGGCAGTTCAGGTATAGTTTAAGTGAGAGTTCTCCTATATTTCAAAGCGGTGGGTTCACCCAGACCCATGTATTAAATAAACTGTCCGAGTGAAACCGAGTCATGATGGCCTATGTGTATTTCCTGACAATAATTTTTTTTTTTAAAAAAAAGGTGAATGTTACTCAGAACAGAAAACTCCTGATGCTACGTTTAAGCGTTTGCAAACTCTGCAAACAAATAGTCTCGATGTAATGTTGAAATAAGTTTGGATATTTCACATTGAAATGGAAAAGAGAAGAAGAAGCCTTTCGCTGAAACACTTTAAATTTGCATTTTAAATGCATGAATTGTAATTGATTTTTATCTGTAAGATTTTAAATGGAATTAATAAACGCCAGATCAAATATTTGTTGTTAGGTTAGTTAATTTATTTCAAAAGATTAAAAACGTTTTCCTGATGTTCCCCTTGACAATAGATATACGTCCCTTCCTTACTCCCTTCTTCTTTAGAAATCTCATTGAAAGTTCCAGGCAAGGAAAAATACCTATTTTCAGGAGAGAAGGCTCATTGGTTAACAACTGGATTCACTTCGAAGAGACCCTGGTTAGTCTAGAGTATAGCAAACTGAGCGGAGGAAGTTGTGTCAAAGGGAAATGTGGAACCATTGGGTGCAACAGGAGAAGTGTTTATATTCATGTTTAAGACTGCCTTGTTTGTGAAATTCACTGGCCGCCAGATCAGATTAAGAAATACACTTTTACCCTTCGGGAATACCTTGTGAAGATGTGTAAGTGGCTCTGTGCGATTGTCCGGGGGCTCTCCTTTCAATGAGGTTGATTCTCTTGTATTTCTTTCTGCTTCCTTCCTTCCTTTTCTTTTCTCCTTCCTCTTCCTCTCCTTCTTCTTCTTTTTAAGAAAATGAAAGTTAAAAGGTTTCTGTCTCTTTCGGTTACTGGAGAAACGACAAGCAGCTAGGTCGTTATCGTTAGAGGAAAAGTAATGTGGTGGTGCTAGATAGACGTAGACCCCCGTCTCTCTTCACTAGACCCCGGAGAAGAAGAAGCCAATCCTAGTCGACCCCACATTCCTTCTAGAGAAATTTAGATTTGGGGTTCAGGGAAAGAGAGACGAGGTGCCCAGAGAACAACTGACGGGAGGACGGTGTCTTCCTCCGAGAGCGGCGTTTGATCACCCCAAAGCGTCAAACCCGGGGGGAAGACTAACAAGGCTGGGGCATCTCCGGGCTATTGATTTCGCTGGGACTTAGCAGGGCGTCCTCCGGACAGCACCCGGTTCCTCGCGGCTTCAGAAAAAAGAAGGTTCTTTTCTTCTGGTAACAGGCGTGAAAGAATAGCCCGATCCTAAGCGCCGTTTGTTCAGAAGCAGGATACCGGTACTATCCGGCGTCCCCAAGGCTTACGTTTTCGGATTAAGATCAGTTTCTCGGGTTTTAGCGCAGAGCAGAGCAGAGTGAAGAGCCGAGGTGGGATAGGATGTTCAAGCAATTGTGTGTCTGCAGAACCCTGCTGTTTTTATGATGCTGTATTGTTACTTGCCACCGCATTGCGACCCGGAAATCTTGATGATGCCTTTTCGGCAGGGGATCTTTCCGGATCTCGCTTTCCTTCGGAACTAGGAGTGTAAAACCGAAAGTCTGGACGTGTGGGCTGAACTCGGGTACGGAAGTAATCGGGAACTTAGAAACCGAGGAAGAATTGCCATTGTGCGCCTGGGTAAAAAGGGAGAGTTGTAAAACGACTGGCACACAGTGGTTGTTCTTGTTGTTGAAGGTGTTAGTGATGTTTTATTTTTTCGGGTTTCTTCGTCAGAGTTTGGGAGTAATGGCAGGCATGGTAGTCTCTCCCGCTCCTGCTTTCTGTGTGGTGTAGACGCTTTACACTGATTTTCGTCTCACCGTTTGCCTTTTCTTAAAGGACATATCCACAAACGGCAACCCCGAAGGGTAACCACACTCCCAAACGAGAACGTGGTAGGGACAATTGGCAGGAGACAACGCAATCTTTCCCCTTTTAAGGGTCCTTGTTCTGGTTTTGGCCGGGCCTGTTCGGTGAGGGGGGGGGTCTCGTGTGACCTGATTCAGGAGTGTAGTTTGAGGCCGGCAAAATGAGGGCATTGTCTCCCTGAAGAAAGAGTTCTGTTTCTGAAATCCTTAAAATTTCAGAATTTCGAATTTTTCCTTCAGCCCTCAAATTTCTAGCCTTGCAGAGAATGAGTCACTGATAATCGTTCTCTTGCATTTGCCGAGTTCTCATTCCGTTGGTCACTTTGCCTGATTCTTTTCTTTGGATCCTCAACTCTGGTTCTAGATGCTCAACTGACTTTTTAGGTTATTGCAGTCCTAGAAATTTGGAGACTGGAGAGAACTTTGATTGGGGGGCAGAATTCATCTGAGAGGGGCAATGCCATCATTTTGCCCTCATGGCTACACTCCTGCCCGAGGGTCAACTTGGTCTCCCTCCCCTAAAAACCCCTTCCACGCGCATCGCGGGCCCTTCGCCTTTGCTCTTTGACCCATAAAGCGCTGCGCTCCCAGCGGTGTGATGTGAGCTGTAAGTCAGGGCAAGTCCTAGGTGATTTGAATAATTTAGGATCGCTCCCTAGCACATGGGTTGGGGGTCCCAATGCTAGCCCAATCCTCACCAAATGATTTGATAGGGGCGATGAGGAGGTGGGGTTGAGATTCGCAAAGGACACAGCCTCAAGCTGCCTAGGTTCCTCAGGATCTCTGCGCAGTTCTTTGTATTTTTGCTCAGCCCTCCGGATTTGCGCATTTTCTCCTCAGTTCTTTGCTTTACGCCCCAGCAAGCCATCGTGAGGCTGGGGGAATTTTTCCCTTCCCGAGTTCGTTCGCACAAGGCTAAAAACAGTGTTCAGGCAAACTGATTCGAAACCAATTTGCTTGGTGAATACTTGCCTACCATTTTTGCGCGAGGAAGAGATTAGAGCAACGGCCTTGGAAGGACCTCTAGTTGGAATCCCTTCCAAGAAAGCCTGGTTTGGGGTGTAAATTCCTGTAGATCCCCAGTATTGGTCTGCTGAAACCTGTCCTCTTTCCTAGTCTTTCTGGACGTTAATAAAAGAAAGGCGAAGGAATGGCCGGGTAACACATTCCCTCTTCCTTGGGTTATCCTATAGCTAGTTTTGGAAAGCTACTTTTTTGGATTACAGTTCCTAGAATTGTTTCCTACGAGTTTTAAGATTCTGGGAGTTGAAGTTTTTTTTTAAAAAGCCAAACTCCGCTTATGGCGCGACCAACAGGCTGGCTTCAGTTTGATTTTCTTAGTTCGGAATGGAACCCAGAAATCAAAACCCTTTTGGACAGAGGCCAGGGTGGAAAACGAGCGTTAGGATTAGAAATCCAGGGTCAGCCACCCATTAGCAGATTTTCTTGCGTTTCTGGGAGAGGAAAAGGACAGGAGTAAATATGTACTGTATGGCTTGAATCTTGTTGGTAACCACAAGCAGAGTAGACCCGTTAAATCAATGGGATTTACATTAGAGTAGACTTACCAGCCAGCAGTTTCTTGAATGGGTCTGTTCTGGTTCGGACTGCCAACAAATTTCACAGTTATCACTCCAGAGGCTGCGTAAAAATTTAAGTCAACAATGGTATCGCTTTAAAAACACCATCACCCTACTACTACCAACCAGACTCTTCGCCCGTTTTTTACTCTCCTTTCCCAGGGAAATTCTTAGTTCCTAAAACTGTTGCTTTGGATTCAGAGACAGATGGGCTTTTCACATTACACTGTTATAGTGCTATTATTCCACTTTCAACATCCTCTGGAATCCTGGGCTTTGCAGTTTAGGGAAGGGAATTTAGAATTCTCAGCCAAAGAGCTCTTGGGTCTCAGTAAACTACAAATCCCAGAATTCCACAGGATATTGAAAGTGGAATTATAGCACTATAACAGTGTAATGTGGAAGGGCCCAGAGAAAGGAATCCCATAGCACCTTTGAGAAGACTGGGACAGCATTTAACAAAAGTTTTGTTGGACTCCAGAGCCGTCTTTGCTTTGGGCATTTGTTTCCGCGGACCTAGAGAACCTACCTTCAAAGTCAGGGATTCAGATGCCTGCGCACTTCATTGACCTAAACCGAGGCCAGTCCCTCGTCCTCAGCCTACCCGGCCTCAAAGGGTGCTTGAGAGACTTTTGCCCCTCATGAGCTCTTTGGTGAAGTGCGGAACTCCGATGGAATAATAATTTGATCGGGGTGGGGGGAAGAGTTCACTGGTCATCCGATGTTGGGGGGAGGAATGAATTTCTGGATTGTAGCTGCAATCCAGGGGTGTAGCTCCGGGGGCAAAATTGGGCTCCCAAAATAAGAATTCTGCGCCTCCATGAAATTTTCCTGCAGACTCCAACTTTCTCGCAGGACAGTGAGCGAGAGGGTCAAAATCATTCACACCTAGAACTCTTCTGTTTTCTGTATTGCCATTCCCACGATTACTTTGCCCATTCACTTTCTTGGAATGGTGAAGTATACTGTACTTCGAAATTTTCCACTGAAGTTTTAATTTATTGCAATGCTGGAAATTTGGGGACTAAAGGAAAATTTCATGGGGGACATACCCTCTTTTTACACCCCCCATAGATACACCGCTACAGCCTAAATACACTTACTGCTAATTATATCGCCATAAAGACAGTTGAAAGCGGTGCGCCGACTTCCAAAGAAGTAGGCACCAATTGGTATTATAGGCCATTTCTGCACTAGACTGTTATAGCGCTATTATTCCACTTGCAACATCGTATGGGAATCTGAGGTTTGCAGTTTCGGGAGGGGCCAGAATTCCATACGATGTTGCAAGTGGAATAATAGCGCTTAACAGTCTAGTGCGGAAATGGCCATAGTCTATGACTAGGTTTTTGTATCTGGAACCGGCAGATTTGCCTGGGTGTGATCCACAGTTCTCCAAATAAGTAGCAATGTTGACCTGAACTCAACTAGGTGAACTCAACTTGTTTGCTGGAAAAGAAATTCGGCCAAATTTCTTTGGATTTCCTGGGAATTTAGGAAATCAGGGTCATCGCATTCCTCCTCCCCGCAGGTGCGTCAATCCAATCCCGCGATCATTTCCTTGGAAGCTCAACTTCCCGGGAGCTTTCTTTTCTGGACGCTGAATTTGAGCTTAAGCGTTCATGCACGATGACTTTTTTTAAAGACCACAAGCCCTACAGAGTCGGAGGGGATTTATTTCCTAGTCAAGATGGTTACTCTTGCATCCCTGTCTTTTTGGAACCTGCCCCAAGTCGCAGTCCAAAGAACCAGGTGGCAAACGACTAGCGCCTGGAGGATTTTTTTTAAAAAAGGAGTTAGAACTGCTAGTATTTGTGCTGACACCGTTCCATTCCCCCATTGACCTCAACATTTTTTCAGCCAGCGTTAACATGTAGGCTGCCACGATTTCAATAGGAAGGTGAGAAGACCAGCCAAGTTGTATCTGCGATTGTGAATGCCTAGCTAATAATGGTAGTTGTTCTGGATTAACTGCTTTGAGATCTGGCCTAGCTAGTTTCGTTCAGTTAAATGTGATTTTTGACTAGTGTATGTGTGTGTGAGAGAGAAGGTGGGCAGAGTTAGCCTTCTGTGAAAGAATGGTAGACCTCATACAGTGAGAAGAAACCACAAAGACCATTCAGTCCAACCACCTGCCCTGCAATGAAAGCACTGGGACAGATAACCATCCAGTATCTTTTTAAAAATCCCCAGAGAAGAAGACTATCCACAGGGAAGCAGCCTATTCCATTGTCTTAGGGTCAAGAGGTTCTTCCTAATGTTTAGGTGGAATCCCTTTTCCTGTAGTTTGAAGCCACTGCTCTGTGATCTAGTCTCTGGAACAGCAGAAAATGAGCTTGCTCCCTTTTCTGTATGACATCCTTTTAAATATTTAAACATGGCTATCATTGTTACATTCTCTTCTTCAGACTGTTAACCCAGATCCATAGGCCACTCCTGGGAGAATGCAATTTCCAGACCTTTCACCATTTTGCCTGCCTTCCTCTGGATAAAATCCAGCTGATCAATATTCTTCTTGAATTGTGATACCCAGAACCCCACATAGTATTCCAGGTGAGCTCTGACCAAATCAGAATAAAATCATACTACTAATTCCCTTGAGCTAGACACTATACTTCTAGGGATGCAGGCTAGAATCATACTGGTTTTTTAGCTGTCCCATCACACTGTTGACTCATGCTCAACTTGAGGTCTGCTAAGACTCCTAGATCCCTTTCACATGTACTGGTGTCACGCCAGGGGTGACCCATCTGAGCATTTCATTTTTTTCTGCCCAGGTGTAGTACTTTGCATTTCTCCTTGTTGAAGTTCATTTTATTAGTTTTGGCCCAATTATCTAATCTGTTAAGGTCACTCTGAATTCTGATCCTGTCCTCTAGGATATTAGCTACCACTCCTAATTTGGTGTCATCTGCAAATTTGGTCAGCATTCCCTCAATTCCATCATCTAAGCCATTTATAAAGATGTTGAATAGCACTGAGTCCAGGACAGAACCCTGTGGTGTACCACTAGCTACTTCTCTCCAGGATGAAGAGGGGGCATTGGTGAACACCCTTTGGATTTGGTAGGTCAACCCACTACAAATCCATCCAGCCACAGTTATCATCTAACCCAGTTTTTACTAATTTGTTCGCAAGAATATCATGCCAATATCTTGTCAAGGCCTTACTGAAATCAAGATATGCTACATTCACAGCATTCCTTCTACCAAGCGTATAACTCTGCATTTAAAAAGGGGGTAAGTTTAGTCTGGCATGACTTGTTGTTGAGAGACCTATTTAGACTTGTAGAAATCATGGCATTACTTTCTAAATGCTTACAGATTGTCTAATAAACTGCTCTAGAATTTTTCCTGGTATTGATATCAGGCTGACTAGGTGTTTCAGTCATCTTTCCCCCCCACTTTTTAAATATAAGGACATTTGCTCTCCTCCAATATGCTGGAATCTTTCCTGTTCTCAGGATTTCTCAAAGATTATTACCAATGGCTCTGAGGTTATTTCTGCCAGTTCTTTTAGTACCCTTGGATGTAGTTCATCTGGCCTTGGAGACCTGAATTTATTTACAGTAGCCAGATATTCCCATACTCTCTCTATTTACTTATTCTGTACTGCAGAATAGATAAAGCATAATCTGCTCCATTTCTCCCAGGTTGAGCATTATTTTCCTTCTGGGAGAAGACCAAGACAAAGAAGGTGCTGAGTAGTTTTGCCTTTTCTCTGCCCCCTATTCTCATTTTGCCAGCTTCTCCATGAAACACTCCTACCATTTCCTTATTCTTTCTTTTGCTATGGACATAAACAAAAAGCTCTTTTCATATATAGTTCTCTTTAACCTCTCTAGCAAGTCTGAGTTCCTTCTGTATTTTAGTTTTTCTTTCTTCCCACAGGTGCTGGCTATTCCCTTTGAATTCCTCTTCGGTGATGTCTCCCTTTTTCCATTTCTTGCACCTGTCTCTTTTACATCTTAATTCAGCTGGAAGTTCTTTAGACGTCTATTCTAGTTTCTTCAGATACCTCCCATTTTTCCTTCTCATTGGAACTTTTGGAAACTGTGCTGTCAATATCTCACTTCTAAGAATTTCCATCCATCTTGAATTCCCTTTTCTTTTAGTGTTCCCAACCACAGGATCACACTCAGTATTTCCCTAAAATTTACTGAAATCAGCTTTCTATAATGTTTGTTGATTAGACTTGGCTTTTCCTTTCCGCTGTATGACAAACCTCAGGAGAACACGGTCACTTTCTGCTAAGCGTCCCATACTTTCCACTTCCTTAACCAGATCCTGGCTGTTAGGATCAGATCTTAAACAGCTGATCCGTTGTTGCCTCTTCCCCACCTTCTGGACAATGACAGAACTAGGATTGAATCCTTTAGAGCGGGAATAAATTTTTCTGTTGGACAATTGGGATTAATTGCCACTGAGGCTGTGATCTAAAAACCTCAGTCCCATTGTACTCCTATCTGGAGGAGGCCCATTGGAATCAATGAAATTCCTGGGCTGAGGCAAACTTCATTTCAGTGGGTTTACTATAGGTCCCACAATCCTTGGCTAATATCTTAAATATACTGAACTTGGAGATAAAGGCAGCATGACTTCTAAGCAACAAAATTTCTAGACCTATGTTCCCCAACTGTTTTTAAGGGGGGAGCCTCAATACTGGCAGGCAATTTTTTAAAATCAATTTTGGCTATTTGTATAGCTTACTCCCAAGCAAGTATGCTTAGGATAGACCTTTATTACTGCAAAAACTCAAAGGGAATTTGTTGTTGTGTGCCTTCAAGTTACTTCAGTCTTATGACTACCCTAAGGAGCACCTACGGCCATCTTTTCTTGGCAGGATTTTTTCAGAGGGTTTGCCTTTGCCATCCTCTGTGGCTAAGAGAGTATAATTTGCCTGTGGTTACCCAGTGGGTTCCATGGCTTAGGAGGGATTCGAGCCCTGATCTTCCAGATTCCCGGTCCAACATTGGAACCACTGACTACAACAAGCTGGGTCTCTAGATGACAGTAACTGCCTTGCTCTGTTTTTGAGCTGGATCATTTAGCACACTTCCCGTGATGAGGCCTGTGAAGGCTCAACTATATAGGAGCTTTGCCAAATCTTTTTCATTGGGAAGGGGTGTAGCTCAGCCTCAATGCACCCCCTTATATGGGATCCATCTTGGGCAAAATAGATTCGGAATGAAAAGGCGAATTCTCTTGTTCTGAAACTCAAAAGTGAGCTCATCTCATTTCGGTGTATGTGTGTGTTGTGTTAAGTCTTAACTTCTGGCATCTTCATTTTGCCTTCAGGTATCTTGACTTCGTGTTTTCTTTCACTGTCTTCCTGGAAGGACTTCTGAGGTTGCCAAGTGGGCTCCTGGCTTGTGTGAGAAAGCCTTTATCTGGAATGCGGGCCAGCTTAATTTCCGTACTAGACTATTATAGTGCTATTATTTCACTTTCAACATCCTATGGAATCCTGGGATTTGCAGTTTAGAGAGGGGCCTTTAGAACTCTCAGCCTTGAGGCTCCCCCCTAAACTGCAAACCCCAAGATTCCATAGGATGTTGAAAGTGAAATAATAGCACTATAACAGTCTAGTGCGGAAATCAGTGTCAATGACTCTGGATTCACTTCGTTGGTTTTTCGGTTCTCCCGGGGATGGGAGTGGAACTGTGCACCTGGAAGGCCGAATGGCTTCGCAAAGGCAAGAAAAAATCTTTCCTTTTTGAGCGCAGCAAAGAGTCTCCTGCAAACTGAGCTGAACTGGCTCTCAGGACTTCAATCTTTTCCCAAGGGGGGAAAAACTGGTAAATGCAACCCGTCTACTCCGATCCTCTCCCCAGCCTGGAGAAATCCTCTCTTTTTTGGACTACAACTCCAGCATGGGAGTTGCAGTCCACAAAAAAGTAATGTGCTCCCAACTGGGAGTTGTAGCCCTTCTCAAAAATAACTTAGCTCAGGATTCTGGGTACTTAAAAGGTAACGACTTTCCCACTTTGCTGGGAGTAGCTTCCGGGGATTCTGGGAGTTGCAGTCCCCAAAAGTATGCCGGCTGAATGCAACCCTGAGCATCTGGGTTTGGCCCAAAGTCTTGCACCCAGTGGCTCGGTTTGCCTCTGGAGGGCTGGTATTCATACACGGGAGAGAAGGGAGGCAATGAACGCATTTCTATCAGCGAGGGGAGGGGGATGGAAATAGCCCATCTGTTGCAAAAGAGCAACACCATTTTTCTCTCCCATCGTTTTCCTTGTTCTTTCGGGCTGCAAAGCCAGAGCAACAGTTTGCTCTCAAAACTCCGCAAATGCGGGCGCTCTTTTCCCCACTTACAGCGAAACAGCGCCGCCATGCGGCTAAAGAGCAAAGAGCGGCTACCAAAAAAATCCGCGATCAGAGTAAGGAAATTTTACCAAGGCCATTTCCGCACTAGCCTGTTGTAGCGCGATGATTCCACTTTCAACCTCCTCTGGAATCCTGGGGTTTGCAGTTTCGGGAGGGGCCGGCCGGCCCCTCCCGAAACTGCAAACCCCAGGATTCCAGAGGAGGTTGAAAGTGGAATCATCGCGCTACAACAGGCTAGTGCGGAAATGACCGAAGACTGACCAGTGAGGTAACTTATTTTCCTCATCCAGTATGTTAAGCCCCAAAAATTTATGAACCGATTGGTAGCAGTATAAGTATTCCAGGACTGGAGCCTGCTTCATCAAATAGTGTAATCCTAATTTTTTAAGGTAAGCAATGAGATCAGAGGGAAATTACATTAGCAGAATGCAGGCTAATGTAAAGCTTCAATGCATTTTGTCCCACTACAGATGTTAATTAATTCTGGAATAACAGAATGCTTAACAAACTTTATTGTCTTTTCTAGTGCATCATGTCTTCTCATGATGTAGCCAAAGTAGGGCAGCCTCAGTTTAGTTATCTTGGCTTCTAGGGAGAGTTAAAGCTTGATTTGCTCTGGGACCCATTCATTTGTCTTTTTAGCAGTCAAGGAGGTCCATAGAACTCTTTTCCATCACCAATTCTAAATGAGTTGATTTTCTTCCTATTAGCTTTCTTCACTGTCTACTGTTCTTTTAAAGCCATACATAGAAATAGGATGGCATGGACAATCCTAATTTTAGTATTCAATGATGTATCTTTACACTTCAGGATCTTGTTCAGTTCTTTTATAGCTGTTTAGTTCTTTTGTAGCTGCATTTCCAAGTCCTAGACTTCTTCTGATTTCTTGACCGCAGTCTCTATTCTGATGAATGACTGAGCCAAGATATGGGAAAATCTTGAACTATTTTCACTGTCTTCATTGTGTACTTTAAGGTTATGTAAATCATCTGTTGTCATTGTTATTGTTTTCTTAATGTTTGACTGTAAACCTCTCTTTGCGCTTTCTGTCTTGATTTCTCCAAGTCTTGGCTGTTTTTTGTTAGTACTACCACGTCGTCTGAATATTTTAAATTGTTGGTGTTCCTTCTTCCAATTTTCATGCCTCTTTTCTCTGAGTCTAATCCTGCTTCATGTGTGATAGGTTTGGCATACAAAATGGAACAGATACGGTGATAAAATACAAAAAAACTATGGATCACTGTTAAAGAAATGGATATGCCACAACCTTTGATTGTCTTGATGCACAACCAGTGTGCAGGATGAAAGGCTACTGTTAGGACAGAATACAGAGAAAGTGAAGGGTTGCCAATTGATAAGGGGGTCAGACAAAGGCCCTTTCCACAAGAGGCTGGTGAATCAGTTCGTGCCGTTTCTTACTGGATTTTCTGGGCTCGAAACAAGGCGGACTTTCCCTCATTTCCTTCTGTACAGCTACTGCATATGTTCCATTCTGATTCAGAGGAGTGCGAGTTCATGAATCCACATTGCCTACGTGTGGCCACTCCCGCTACTCCGCTCACCCCGTCCCATTGGCTGTGATTGTACCTTTTTGTGTGTGTATATGTGATTTAGTACATCATTGTACGTGTATGTGCGTAAGTCCATACTACCCCCTGGCACCTCCCACGAGTCCTCCCCTGACCACCAATTCTCATTGGTGCAAATGTATGTGTCTGCACCACTGTGAAAGTACGAATCGGATCGATCTGGAAAATTGGAAAACCGATTTCTTCCGGTTTTCAAATAGTGTGCTTTACCACCACATGGGGGCGCATTTAGTCAGAATTATGTGCAGAATGAAGGTAAATAAGCCGAATCTAGTCTGCTCCAATGTGCAGAAGACCTCTGTGGCAAAACGCATTGGCCCAGCTTAATAACTGCATGCAGAAAGGGCCAAAGCCGTGAATAGGTACTGTAATTATTTGAGATATATCTCCAGACTTAAAGGGCATGGTCTGTTTTTAAATTTCTTCCCCCTCTACTTCTACTGTTAGCATCACCCATCATCCCTTCTCCCTATACCACTACCTGCCAACTCAGAATAAAACTCCACACATCTGGCTAAGTGGGTTGAACACAGGTCAGGATAGGTTTGTTAGTCATTAAGGTGACATTAAGAGCTTCAAAGTGTTCCTTGGGAGTAAATCTCATTGAAACCACTGGGACTTCATGCACAGGTTCAGACAAGGGATGCCTTGAGCACCAGGTCATGCTATGGTCACGATGAGTTGAATCCAGGCTCAGTAATGTCTACAGTAGACAGTAATATCTACTCATTGGAACAAAATAGGCTGACTAGTTCTGTGTCATGTGCCTTCAAGTCATTTTCAACTTATGACAACCCTAAGGAAACCCTCTGAGTGATCTTAGGCAGGTCACACACACTCAGCCTTAAAGGACAGCAAAGACAACCCTCCTTGGAAGAAATCTTGCCAAGAAAACCCTGTGATAGGTTTGCCTTCAGGTCATTGTAAGTAAAAAATACGATGACTTGAAAGCTCACAACAACATATGACAACAGTGGGTAGGTGTGAGAGATCACCTTACCTATACGAGTATAATCTTAGACAGCTGTGTCCCATCTTCTCCACAGAAATAACCATTCTAATGGGGAAAGGGAGGAGCTAGGTGAGATAGAAGGCTTCATTACTCTCCTTTTATAGTGTGAAAGTCTAGAAAAATGTTGGCACATGCAGATCTCTCCACTCACTGAATTGGCAGATAAAAACAATAGGAACTGTAAGGTTCAAGCCCTATGGCAGAAAAAGAGAGCCCCCTGGCCTTCACATAAGGGTGGTCAACATGGGATCCTCCAGGTGTTGTTGGACTACAGCTCCCATCATCCTTTGGTAATAGCCCTCCTGGCTAGGGATTGTGGGAGGTACAGTCCAGCAACATCCAGAGAATGACCAGTGCCCCATCTGACCTGCTCTAAAATAATTGGATTTTTGATTCCCTTTAGATGAAAGTCCCAGTATCTCTAATCCGCCAGACCAAAAGTGAGGGATGGTAGGAGCTGCAGTCCAACAACATCAGGAAGGCTGCATGGTTCCTAGCTCTGACTTAAAGGAAGAGTTTTGATCCCTTTCAGAGCAAGAAAAGGAATTTTGCAAAGTTCTGTCAGAACACTTAACTGGACAAATCATTGCAGGATTCAAATTCTGATATTATTTTCCCATTTAAAAAGATGTGTGTGTGTGTGTGAAAAGGTTGTGCAAGCCACTAGTTTGAAAACTAAAGTCTTGATTTTGTAGGACTTTTCTTTGATCAGATCCCCCTTTTTAAATCTCGTCATCGAAAGGACTGCAACTGTGGCTGAGTTCCCACTGCTAGGTCAAGACTGCTGAAGTTTGCAACTGCCACACAAAAAGGCATGTGGTATTTTGAAGTGGGATGAGGAACTTATGATCCCTATGGATATTGTTGGATGACAATTCTCATCTTCCCTGTGCTGGAGGGGGCTGCTGGGAGTTGTTTTCCAACAACACTAGAAAGCCTAAGTGGCACCATTTCCTCTTCTTATCAGCTGCGGGTGTGTGTGGGCCGCTGGAGCAGGGGAAAGATGTAGATTTCATGTCCATCTTGTGGGCTTTTAAAAAGCTCTTTGGGCTGGCTAGAGCAGGGAGACTTATTCACCTGCAGTCCATGAATTCTCTAGGGAGATAGATTTTGGGTGTGTAAACTTGATGTAAGCATGTTTTCCCTCCTTGGTTTTTGATTCCCTTCCTGTTACTTTGACCAGTGTGGGGGTGGGGTGGGCGGGGGGGTAGTCAAGTTATTCTAGAATGTCAGGTTATAGTAAGTTATTCTAATAAGATCGTGTTTCATTCTCAATAAAAGTAGGATGACATGGGATGATGGTGTGGATTATCAGACCGGATTGCCATGTTATGGGGAAAGATTCAACAGCTTGTCAGTGCCATGTTTCAGTGGAGCCAGGGCTTGTAGGATTAGAGACCTAGGGCTTTCTGATTAGCAGGATCTATAACAACCTCTGCCACCAGCTTTACTCCCAGATTCCATTATTTCCTCTGTTTCAAGCTGCAAACCCCAGATAACTGGAGGTGAAATGGATATTCCCAGCAACACTATATTTTTATGAGCTAACATAGTTGTACTCCCAAATATCTGGGCTGGCTTGGTCTTGAGGAAGATCTATCAGCTTTAAAAAAGATTTCTTTTTGATCGATATAAAAACTAGTAGAAATCTTTCTCCCTCCCTCTCTTCTTCCCTCTCTCCTTCCTTCCTACTTCGCTTTCCCTTTCCTCCCTCCCTTTCAGCTGCCTACACAATCCCTGAGAGCCCCGACTTCAGCTTAAGAAGGAGGCGAGGAAGAGGGATCTAGCAGTACTCCTTGAAACTTAAGGAGCCTTTCACACTTACACAGTTCCAGAAGTATGATCATGGTTTCATCCTGTGAAGTCCGGTGATTTGCAATGTGCATGTATGTGTTATATGCCTTCTAGTCACTTTTCAACTTATGGGGACTCCATGAATTTCCTTAGGTTTTCTTCATGGAAGGGATACACAGAACTGGCTTGCCACTGCCTTCCTCTGAAATACAGCCCATAGAACCTGGTATTTCTCGGCAGGCTCCTATCTAAATACCAACCAGACCTGACCCTGATTAGTTTCTAAGATCAGATGGGATGTGATGCCTTCAGAGTATCTGGACTTATTTACAGTGTAAGGAGGAACATTTAGAATTCTCAGCTGAAGAGCTCTAGTGCCTCGCCAAGCTATATACGTAAAGTATTGTCATGGCAGTTAAAATGCAATCATAGCGCTATAACTAAATAATGTGAAAGGACCCTAATAGATACATTTCAGCATAAACTATCCTGATGACAAACATCAAAACTTAACACTACAATACTCAGTCTGTGACACCCCCCCCAACAGTTAAAAAACATTATCTTGAAGAGACAGCCAGACGCACAGAAACTGGTTTGTGGGATCCCATGGCTTCTTCCGTTCTTTCTTCTCTTTGCATATTGTCCTTCCTCTGGTCAATTGATTCCAGCAGAGTTATCAGGCAGCACAGGCATTTTTTGGGCAAAAACAAAATAAAATGTGCTATAGGAAATAGGGGCTTTTTGTGTGTGTGTAGTTGACAGTATGGGCTTGAGGAACAAGATTATTTCTTTAAAAAAAGATGAGAAAAAGATAAAGACATATAATATTAAAATGACCACGGTTACCTTTCAGTCCGTATCACCTTATATTAATAGTGTAGTATTGGGACCAATTGCCTGACTGCTATATCTGTGACTAAGGAGATTATGTCCTTGACAGATGCTGTCAAGCTGCTTAGGATCCAACTGTGTTGCTCCAGGAGCTCCCAGCTATATCCAGCACTTGTTTTGCATCTCAGCTGCAGGATTCACTGGCACCTAGAAAGTCCTGCTTATCATCTCCAGCTTCTTCCATAATGACAGAACAGCAGAGCACCAGCCTGGCCCAGTTTTCCTGATGTGATCAGTTCAGAAAGAAATTTAGAAGGGACCTGGATGTGTCCCCTCTCATGGCTTTTAAGAAAAAAAGGAGCCATCCACTCCTCACTTTTTATTTTCAGTGCCAAATTTAGCCTTTAGGCCCCTGAAACCCTTCTCAGTCCTTTCACACTATCATTAGACAATAAAGGTGTGTGAGGGTGTGTGTGTGCATGTGCATGTGTGCACACACACATGCCTACCTTCAAGTTGGCTGTCAACTAACAATGAACCTATTAATTTCATAAGGTTTTCTTAGGCAAGAAATACTCAGAAGTAGTTTTGGTGGTTCCTTCCCCTGAAATATAGCATATAACACTTGGTTTGTTGGCAGTCTCTCATTCAAGTACTAACCCTATTAGTACTAGCGGACCCTGCCTTGCTTCCAAGATCAGACAGAATCTGGTACCTTTAGAGTATTTTCCTTTTCCTCATTAGGAAAAGTTACTTTTCAGAAGAATCCCTCAAAACACAATTTACTCCCTCACAAGGTTTGAGAAAAAGGTAACCACAAGCCCTGCAAACGATTCTGGCATCATTGTATTATTAACCTCCTCTGTAAAGGAATCCAAAACATGCACCAGGGCACTTTTGCTCCCCAAAGTCTTCAGTCTGATGTAAAACCCACATTTGCCAAAATCATAGAATCGTAAGAGTTGGAAAAGACCACAATGGTCATCAACTCCCTGCCATGCAGGAACACACACTCAAAGCACTCCCAGTAAACGATCATTCAGCCTCTGCTTAAAAACCTTCAAAGAAGGTTATTCCACCACACTCCGAGGCAGCATTTACCACTGTTGAACAGCTCTTACGATCAGGGAGTTCTTCCTCATGTTTAGATGAAATCTCTTTTCTTGTAGTTTGAATCCTTTGCTCTGTGTCCTAGTCTCTGGAGCAGCAGAAAACAAGCTTGCTCTATCTTCAACATGACACCCCTTCAAACAGTTAAACATGGCTGTCATGTCCCCTCTTAATGTTCTTTTGTCAGGCTAAACATACCTAGCTTCCTAAGCTGCTCCTTATAGAGCATGTGTATTTACAATTGAAAATGATTCTTAAAATGCAGGAATTTTCCCATGTGGGGGAAAATTGGCCCTAAATTTGTTCATAACAGGGGTGTAAATAATGTGGTCCTCCAAATGTTTGGACTGCAACATCTAGAGGGCTGTATGATTCTCACTCATGGTCTGTACAGCAACTCTAAATCAGCACTGGCTAGACTGCATGCCTGCAGTCCTTGGTGTACTTGTGCTGCAGCAATCATATATATGTCTGCTTAGAAGGAAAAGGCAGTGAATTCAGTGGAGCAGACTCACAGGTAAGCATGGGTATGATTGAAGCTGGAGTCCTTTGGAAAAAAGCAAACCAAGGAAACAAACATGAGACACTACTGCACTTTGCAGTCTTCAAGTCAGCCAAAGAGTATTTTTGTACCTTGATTTGAGTGCTGGGTAAGAAGCACCCTTTGAACTTCTCCATTTAGTTGTGTGCTGCTGTTATTAGCTGATAAAAGCACAAGGCAGAAAGGAACAAATTTTTGAATTGCTCATTCTAGATAAGGGGTGTCAAATTCAATTTCATCTTGGGCTGGATCAGCATTATGGTTGCCCTCAGAAGGCCAGTTGTATCTGTAAGACTATATAAATGTACCTACTCTTTTATTGTATTAAATAATTGCCTCTGCATTGAATTATTATTAGTTTTTAAACTACCTTCCCTCTGCATCAACTTTGCTTTCCTTGGACATTTTGGCCCTATACCTCTGTAAAGTGACATAGAATTGGTCAGTATATCCAAAGTATACCACTTTCTGCTCCCCAGATGGCTCCCTCTTCAGAATACCAGCAGCCAAGTTCCCGCAAAGTGGAGATTGGGGTCTCCAGGCAGAGGGAGTGCCACAGCTGCAGGAGATGTGCGAGGGCCACATGAAATGGCTGGAAGGGTCAGATTTGGCCTTGTGTTTGACACATGTGTTCTAGATCAAATGGGATTTGCCTTTGCCATTTCAAAGTGAAACGGAAGAAGAACAGTGTGCATGAAGCATTTTGAGTCTTCTGCTTCAGAGTGCCCTCAAAGGGCCACCTTGCACTCTGGATTTATTATTCTGGAGCAACTCTCCATGCTGTATTTTAGCATAGTACAGAGTTGACCAAAGCCATCAGTCCTACAGCCATGTCCACAGGTTGACAAGATAAAGAATGGATACATTTGCCTTTGAGATATAGGAAGAGTGTTTAAGCATTGTATAAGGCCCTTTTCACATTACATCTGCCATGTGAAAGAGGGCCTGGAGCCTCACACGATTGCAAGGAGCGATCTGCATGACGTCCTTGCAATCATGCAAGGCTCCATGGGCCGGCAGGCAACGATTGCATACCTTTGCATTTTTGACTTTGAGCCGAAAATGCTGTGCGATTGCGCATTGCTCCTGGGCCCTGCGTGCACTTACCTGGCGTGCGGAGCCTTGGGAGCAGGGCCAGTTTCGCTTCCTGTCTTAGTGCAGCCTGGAAAGGTCCCAAGCTGCACTGCAAAAGGAAAAGGCTGGGCTCTTGCGTGAGCAGGAAGCTCGTGTGGAGCTGAAGAAGCAGGGAAGCGAGAGCCTCTCACAAGAGGCTGTTCATGCGATCACTGCACCCCAGCGCCGAGAAAAGCAGGATGCGGAAAGGGCCTAAGAGTTAACCGACACATTGTCAGAGTTGAGCATTCCAGAGAGAAAGTCATGTTAGTCAGTTATTGCAGTGCATCGCAAACTATCTGATGCAGGAGACAGGCAAATTGTGTTTTCCAAAGTACTACAGCCTGGTACCTTATTTATAACCCTTGGCTACAATTATTTCTTTCCTGGCAACTTATCAGGGACTGGCACCCATGGTTCATGGACTAGCTCCTGCCCATGGATCCTCACTTTGAGTAGCACTGAGTTATAGTGAACACCCTGACACAGTGCCCTTTTAAAGATTAACATATTTTTTAGACTTTAATGTTGGGACTTAGAAAAGTTAAGTTTACTTACAAGTGAAAAAGCTTACCTTTGGAGTACAACTCCCAGACAAAAGTAAGCTTTCTACGTTAAAGGCCATGCTGGTAAAGGCACTTGGAATTGTAATTTTGGAGTACACTTCCTAGAATCCTCCACCAGCATGGCTACGCTGGTGGGAGTTGTCCTCCAAAAGTAGTTTTTCCAAGGTTATCTTTCAGAGAAGTATGCCGTGGTAGATCTGCTAATCTTCGAGGTCCATTGAACTGAGTTTAAAAACTACGAATAGAGATTGCAGCTATTGCAGAACACAGTTACTGGGCTAAGGCAAGCAGAAGTGCCCTCAAAATCAGCTCTGATGGCTTCTGGCCCCATTAGCAATGCAAAAGAATTTTGTCAGGTTGGATGCACTTAAAGAAAATATGCCCTTTGAATCTCTGAAACAGGCTGAGAAACACCTTACTTCTAACATTTACACCTTCTTATAAGACTTGTGATATGTTTAGGAAAAATCATATGCACACAAAAATTATGAGTATGGCCATTTCCACACTAGACTGTTATAGTGCTATCATTCCACTTTCAATATCCTATGGAATCCTGGGGTTTGCAGTTCAGGGCCGGCCCCTCCGTGAACTGCAAACCTCAGGATTCCATAGGATATTGAAAGTGGAATGATAGCACTATCAGTCTAGTGCAGAAATGGCCTAAGTTTTCAAAATTTCAGTGTCTAAAAATTGCTTGCAACTGAAAAATATACACAGGCATCTTTTGGTTTATTGGGAAATGTGTCAAAAATGTGCACATTAAAATGCATACAAGACTATACTTTTTAATAATCCAAAAAGAAAGAAGGCCCCCCCACCACTCCTTTGTAAGAAAAAAAATCTTGCAACCTAATATGAACCAAAGATGGAACAAGAATGCTGGAGGGATTTGGAGAAATGCAATGAAATGCTGATGGAAGGATTTATATAGCCCATAATCCAGAAGAAGCTCCAGGGGTCCTCAGGAAGTCTCCACATATAACATCCTCACAACCTGGACACCTAGAGGAAAATAACTGGACATGTCTCCACGGATCCTCTTACTCTCCAACAAAATGGAAAAGGCTGTGTTGGGGGGGGGGTTGCTTGAAAGGTGGGTTTGGGAGGATTTTGGAATGACAAAAACAAAGTGGTTTATGATAGCTTAAATTAGATTTAGGCTTATTGTACATCATGAAGAATATGTCAGTCCACATTTCCAAAAATACATTTTCTTAGAATCTACATCTATAAATATGTTCATAGGCAGCTAAAGCAGTAAGATTTTCTAACAACTGAGCAATGAATGATGAGTGTTTATCTTTCTAATCTTGGAGGGGAGGCCTTTTTCAACAATAAAAGCGTGTAGGATCCAGCCATGTTGACCCTCAGTAAAATGTCACATCACAGAGAAAGGAACGTAATTTAAAACAACATGAGCAATTTGGAATACTAAAATTAGTTTTTAACACCACTATTTCTATTGTCCCCTAAACAACATGGGAGATGTAGATCAACTTATCCAGCCTGAATATACCACGTTCTTCTAAGGCATACAATATTTTGTGTTAGTTGTGTTCATTCTGGGAGAAAGAAAATAGATTTTTGAAAAACTTTAATAAATAGAACAATGTTCATTGGTTTACCTTGGGTGTTGCCTGCAAGATGACAGAGAATGGTATGAATTGCACTCGAGCAGACTAACCCCAATGGTAAAGAAAATGCACCATGGGGATTAATGCCCAATGAAGTAGATTCCTAGGGAGATTTCTGAAGTTTCCACCACTAGAAGCTGGGTTTCAAATGAGGCTTGATCAGCAAGCATCTGTAAAGAATGCCTAAGGTATTATTATCTCGCAGCTGTGTATGTGACTGTGGGATGGGCTCAGCAACATACCAACCTCCTTTCTCTTCTGATTTCTGTCATCCAATCTCTGCAGACTCTGGCTTGAATATGTTGTGGATTAATGTCAACAACCTGTCTGCCTTAATTTTCTATCCGTAACATGAGGAGAATGTCTAGCTACCTGTTCCACTTGAGTTGATTGTCTAGTGTTTGAATAATGCTAAGGAACTGTGTTTAAATCCACCTGGGAGCACAACAGATTTCTGCTGGTGGAAGTCTGGTTGCCTTCTAAGTGCATCAATAAAACTCAGTACACGGCCACACCTTCTAACCTAGATGGTTGAAAAAATGCAGGTTACGATATAAGAAAACTGATATGTATCTGTCTAGATCTTTACAGCATTGTGCTTTCTGGAAAAAAAATGAGCCAGTTGGTATGAATAAATACAAGCCTTCGTTTTTCATCTGAAAGTGTAGTGACAAATTTAAAAATGGGTCTTCCCCTTTCAGAGAAGTCTATAAAATATTCATTCAAAATACACATCCTTAAACACAAGAGATTGCCACGGAAGAAACAACTGCGTACTGTATAAAACAGTTAGGTCGGAAATGACTTGAAAGCATACAACAGCAACTGCATATATAGCTAATATAAGCACACATGATCTGATTGCGCTTTCCCTTTGCAGATATTTTGTACTGTAAATTATTACTTTAAAATAAGTTCTGCTTTAAATTTATAAAATAAAAAACCTACAGCGCTCTTAACATAAGCATTCACTATGGTGGCAGTATTTCAAAAGTTATGGACAGGACTGTATATTCTTATCTCCCTTCCTCTGAGCTCTGCTGGTGCTTTATCTGATCCCTTCACAGGTGAGCAGTGTCAGAACTCCAATTTAATTTGGAGCAGCCGTAGGAAAAAGAGTGAGAAAATCAAGAGTGGATTCACCACCCCTGTGGTGGTTGATCCCCACCAGCCACCCCTGAGATTGCTTGATTCTCATCCCAGATTTAGAATGTCTTGATGCGGTTATTGCAATAAGGCATCTGTAGGTGGAAAAAAGATTGCTTATGCTCTCTTCTTAATACTCTTTTTCTGCTGTTGCTGAGAATTCAGGGATGTAGCTACAGGGCAGGGATGAGGGCATGGCCTCCACAACAAGAATTTTACTCCCTCAAAATGATATTTTCCTTAAGTCTCCAATTGCCTAGCATTGCAGTTGAGCATTTATGGGGAAAAGAAAACAGTTTTGGCATCCAAAGAAAAGGATAAGGCAGAATCCTGCAACCCTAACACGAACACTTCACAAGCTTATTAAACACTGTACATGTACAAGGAAGCATATCTATGTGTGCACACTTTTGCATGCTGCAGGACTCATTGTTACTGCTTCTACAGCTGCATATGAAAATTCATTCTTGGAATGTGAACTGACATCATCCAAACATTTGGTGTTTCACCAGAGAAAAGTCAGTTTGGTATTCTTGACTTTTGAAAGGAATGGATTTGCAGGAATTTCAAATGGACAGTTGTTCTGCAAGTCTGCAGAAGAAAAAAAATCACGTTACTTTACACTTATTAACAGCTCGAATCATTATGGTAGGATGACTTGTGCAATACGCGTTTGCTTGTTAGTCACTATTATTCAGTTTATGCAACTTTTTTGCATGTGCAAATATTGTATTTTAATTCAGTTTTTGAAAGTTTCACAATGTACTTTCTAATTAAATGCAGAAACTGGGGGTTTTTGGCCATTACTTATGAAAACCTTTTCCCACAGGAGTCCCTTTTTATCATCATTGATACCCAAACTCTTTTGCCCCCTGATTATTATTTCTGATCCCAGTGAAAATTGTCTCACTCCATCCTTAACTGAGATTTAATACCTAATTGCAGCTTGTGGCATGTCAGGAGTGTCAAGACATAGCACAAAACACACTCTGTATATGTGTGTGTTGGTGTGTGTGTGAGAGAGAGAGAGTGAGGAGAGGGGCAAGAATCTAGAATTGCATGGCCCTATTGTGCGAGAAACTGTAGACACACACAGTTTTGTTCCTTGGATTCTTGTCTCTGGTTATTGTGCCAATACAAGACTGATTATTACTGTGAAAGGAAATAGATAGTGGAAATATGGGAAATAAAAGCATGTAGCTGTCTGGGAGCACAGAATATGAATTCCTTTCTGCAGAGCAGGTAATCCAGCCGATTTCATCTCTGCATGATCCGTTTTCTGTGTGATGGATTAAACCATGGTTTAGCACTTTTAAGATGCACTTTTAAACTAAGGAGAGAGAGTTAAATTTTAGTGTGCTCAAAGTACTTTATGCACACACACTTACACAACACCTTTCTTTGTTTAACAAAAATACCAAAGATTGGCCCTAGTCTAGGTAGCCATGTGCAGAGAAGAATATCATACATCTATTGCTGAATTCACCAGTGCACTCAAAAGATAATGCAGTTTCTCCCAGCTTGGTGCTCTCCAGGTGCAGTGTCCCCAATCCCCGAGTTATCTTGTTTGGATGGGTATGATAAAAGAAAAATCCATATTAACATTGTGTAAAATGTCAGGTGTTAATTAATTAACCAGGTCACATTATGAGCTGCATCACTGCAGAGTGTTGGAAGCCTATTGTTTGAGCATTGGCATTTGTGCAGGCAAGACTTGATGCATGGATGGGGATAGAGCTGTTCTTGTTCTGTGAATCAAAGAATATCTTGTTTGTTCAGTGGGGATTCCCTGCAGTCTAAGCAGAGCTCAGACTTGCTACCATTGAGCAAGAGACAATCCTCCAGATTTCTATGTCTGTGCTGCTGGCAGACGTTAGCTTATCTTAGACTGGCATTGCAAAGATGATTATTTAACTCACTGTGAAATATCTGCATAGAAATCAATGGGGAATTGGGAAAGACACAACAAGAAATTTGTCTTGGTGACAGGTGGTTGTGAATATGGTGGCATTCCCAAAAAGTGTTTGCACGTACAGAATTCCAGTGCTACAACTTGCCTGCACGTGATCATCATGGTTATTACACAAGTGCAAAGCAGGTCTTTCCTAAAGTAATTAGCCTTGTGATTGAGCTGCACCCATTTGCTACTACCTCTAACTACCCTTGTTGTATGCCTGCAAGTCATTTCCGACATATGAAGACCCTAAGGTGAATCTATCACTGGCTTTTCTGGAGGCTGAGAGTCTGTGACACACCCAAGGTCACCCACTGGGTTCCCATGGCTGAGTGGGGAATTGAACTCTGGTTTCCAGGTTGTAGTCCAATGCTCAAAACACTACACCACACTGGCTCTCTCTAGTCACCCTTACCATCTCCTATACTTTATATGTGCTATCTCTAGCAAAAAGCCAGTTCCCACCTTCTGGTAACACAGGGGTTCTTGTTGGTGTGTCTTGATGAAGAGAAGCATGCCGTAACCCTTGGACTCGTGTTGCAGACATTGCTTTGCTCTTTGGCAGAACTTGTTAGGCTTTCTTATTCCTGTGTGAACAGTAGTCAGTTTGCAAGCCTGGTTTTGTTCCAGGTTCCTCAGAGAGAGGCAGATGGTTTAAAGTTCATTCCTTTCCTTTTTCTTGATCTCCAAACTGGGGCACAATGATAGATTTATATAACTTTTTTTTAAGATTATAAAGCCATTACAGATTTGATCATTTGGTTTGGCAGCAGTTCAAAATGCTTTGCTAAACTGCAAGTTTCACCATTGTCTGGATCTTCTGGAAGTTTGCCAGGAGGTTCAAGTTGCCTAAGACAAGCTAGAGCTTCTCGGAAGCTATCTGCCATATCCTCAGCCCAACTTGTGTGACTTTGCCTCCTTTGAATAGTAGCATGAATTTGCTGAGAAAGAGCAATATCACAAGGATGGAGAATATTTTCCCTATAAAGAGCCACTGACTCATAGGAAAAGCCAGATGGAGATGACAGCATTCATATAGTATTGCATAGCTACGTCTGTATATCATCCCACTTCTGCTAGAAATATCAACTTCAGCCTGCCTTTACTCAGTAGTTTCTAATTTGCATGTTTCTCTTAGAGTTTAGGCATAGAACAAATCTGGCCTGAACTCTCCCTAGAAACCACAATGAGGTTGTTGTACTTGGGAGATGTCCTGAGATGACATGACTCTAGAGGAACCCCCCCCCAAACAATGATAACGTTTGGTGAAAAACAGTAGGAAAAGGAGGAGGAGAAGGCAGACCAGAGACAGGTTTTTAAAAGGCTGCACAGCCCGATTGGAGCTGCTGAGAGAGAAGGTTCCCCCCAGAAAAGACATGCCTGAGGTGGTGGTGAGGAAGGGGTTGGAGAAACTCACAAACAATCAAATTCTTGAAAGCAAAAGCCATAAATTTGGAGGGCTGATTGTAGTCCTGCCCCATCATTTTGTGAGGTCCTCCTTCATAATGATATAAATAGCTAGTACATTAAAAAGCAAGACCGAGATCCCACATCAGGAGACATAGGTGTATCACAAGTCACCATAGGTATGTCTTTTCCTCTCCCAAACACATCTTGAAGCAGAGCAGCATTGCTCCGACATGGGCATTCCCATTTGTCAAAAAGTTGGGGATCATTCTCAGGATATTTCCTTAGGAACTGCCTGCAGATGACATCCTTGCAGTGTGTCCTGCTCAAGGCAAATAGTTGGATGCATCACCACTGATCCCCCTGCTCTCCGACAACACAGAAATGACTATGGGACTGTGTACCACTTGCTAGGTGTTGTTTGTTTGTTTGTTTGGTGAGGATTTTGGTCATTTCATAGTTGGAACAGAATTCTGACCTGAAACCAAGTAAGTCCAACTTACAGGCCATTTTCACCCTACACTGTTGTAGTGCTATTATTCCACTTTCAACATCCTATGGAATCCCAGGGTTTGGAGTTTAAGGGTGGCATTTAAAATTCTCAGCCAGAGAGCTCTTTGGTCTCAGTAAACTGCAAAGCCCAGAATTCCACAGGATGTTGAAAGTGGAATAATAGCACTGTAACAGTGTAGGGCGGAAATGGCCACAGCATCAAAATTCACAAACAGAATGCTGGTCATGGTGTAATCCCTTGCTGAATCACAAATGTAACCTATGTTTTTATTAAGAAAAGAAGCACATTATTATTTCATTTTATTCACTTATTTAAAATATTTCTATCCTGCCCTAAACCAGATGATCTCAGGGTGGCATGCAACAAAATTAATGGAATTTTTTTTAAGAACTTAAAATTAAAATAGTGAAAGATAAACAAATGAAACAATGTAACAATTTAAAATAAGTTAAAATAGTTTTTTTTAAAAAGTTCTGCATGTGTACAAGTGAATAAAATTGTTAGTCCAGCAAAGACTTGTAATAAGTATTGTTACATGGCTTTGACCAGAGCTTGAAAGTTACCAGTTACACATAAATAGTTACTTGTTACAAGTCATTTTTAACTAGTTACTTCCAAGCTCTGATCAAAAACATACAAGACCTTTCTCTGTTTGCTGATGACTAGTAAGTCTTCTGTGACTTTGTCTTCATCCAGGCTGGCAAGCCAAATATAAAGAAAAATGGAGACCTGGTATGACACTACCTTATATACCCCAGCAGAGGCACATGTAGCATAAACAGTGCCTAGAGCAAGTGTGGAAGTTGCACCCTCCCTCTGGAGCCACTTCCTCCTCCTCTGTTGCTAAATCTTCCAGCACAGCCTTTTTGCACCCTGCTGGCATTGGCGCCCAGGGCACGTACCCTACTTGCCGTACCCTACTTGCCACACCCTAGATACACCTCTGTTCCCCAGCCTATCCCAAAAGGTCCCATTTTTGATCTGGTAGTTCACAGACTTTTTTGAAATCCAAGGTGTGGTGCTCTTCTTCTTGTTGTTATTAGTTGCCATCAATTTGGCTTTGACTTATGGTGACCCTATGAATGAGAGACTCCAAGGCACCCTGTCAGCAACAGCCCTACTCAAGTCCTGCAGACTCAGGGCTGTGACTTCCTTGATTGAATCCGTCCATCTGAGAACCAGCATGGTGTACTCGTTTGAGTGTTGGACTACAACTCTGGAGACCAGGGTCTGAATCCCAGCTTGGCCATGGAAACCCACTGGGCGGCCTTGGGCAAGTCACACTCTCTCAGCCTCAGAGGGAGGCATACCCCTCTCTGAACAAATCTTGCCAAGAAAACCCTGTGATAGATTTGGCTTAGGGTCACCATAAGTCAGAAGGCAGACAGCAGCAACAACAAGAAATCTGTAATGGGGTCTTACTCTTTTTCTACTGCCTCCCAACTACTGTCTTTTCTAGTGATTTATTTCATAGGCCAAAAGTACAATAGTTTCAGTCTAGTCATTTTGGCTTCTATGGACAGATCAAGTCTGGTTTGCTCTTGTTGTTGGTAGTGTGTGGCTTCAAGTTGTTTGTGACTTATGGTGTCCCTAAGATGAACCCATCATGGGGCTTTCTGCAACTGAGTGTGTGTGAGGTGCCCAAGGTCACCCAGTGGGTTTCCATGGCGAAGCGGGGAATTGACCTCTGCTCTCCAGGGTCATAGTCCAGTGCTCAAACCTCTACATCACACTGGCTCTCTTGGTTTGCTCTAGGATCCATTTATTGGTCCTTTTCGCAGTCTCTGCTATCTGTAGAGTTCTCCTTCAGCACCACATGCTGTGGAACACTTAATAAATCAAGCCATTTGCCAGCCTAGGAGAATTTTCTGACAGGAGGAGAGATGTTTGTGCCTTTTAGTAGGATAGTTTTCACCAGCTTGTCAGTATTCTCAGAGGAAGAGAACAATAGCCTTGGAGAAACTATTCCTGCATGGACATGCTGAGGTTGAACAAACTTCAGCTCTCATTGCATAGTTGCCAAAAATGCATCCATAAATGTCAAGAGAAGAACAGATGGCTCTATGATATTCCAGCAAGTGTTTATAACACACAAGACAACCATTGTGTAGTGAGACCAATGAACATTAGAAAGGCTTAACAAAAATATATCAACACATATCGTCCAACATATCACTGATGAAAACCGAGAGATGTGTGGCTAGGCAACATGAGAGTGTGGTCAAGACAGCAACAGTTATTAGCAAGGAAGAACAGACAATCCTAGGATAGGCTATACCAGTTTGCTTTTTTCTGAGTCTACTTGGGAAGGCCAAGATTCTGCCACTCTTCTACTCTCCCTTCCTGCTCTGTTCATTGAATAGAAACTACTTTTCTTCTTTTACTTTGAGCCCAGTTTGAAGCAGTTGTAGATACAGTCTCCTTTTTGTTTTGGAGTGTGATCTTCTTCCCCATCAGGATTTTTTCCGTAAAGTTTTTGTTATTGCTGTTCTTCTGAAGGCCTGAGGGTTTTCCTATGCCGGTAGACATTGCCTTTGTCAGTGTGTGTGGATGGTGCCAATTGAGTTACATAAGGCCAAGCGCTGTGGTGTTGGGAAGGTGATATGGTTTTAATCTCCTTCCTCCATTTTCCAGCCACTCCATTTCATCTCCGATTCCACCCCATGTTTACCATTTTTAACCCTGACATTGAGCCAGCATTCCACGGTCACTAAGCATGCTCAATCTTCATCAGGTTCTTTTAGAATCCCATTCTCCATGCTTAGGGTTGAAAGCATTTTTTGTACTTCTCTTAGGCAGAGTGAAGTAGCTATCTCAGCCAACAGCACATTTCCCTGTCTGTGGTAGTAAAAGTGCAGTAATTACAAAATACATTACGGATAAATTGCTGTGTTTTCATGACATTCAAGACTTCATTCTGTCTAATGGCAGGGCAGTACTGACTAAGAGTGTCATCCATGGCCATTTCCGCATGACAACGTCCTCATGTGTCGTCTCATGGCAGTCCCAGCAGGGAAGGGAGCATGACAGGAACGCTGTCCTCCACACTTCACCAGTTCCCAGAGGAAGGGAGCATGGTCATCCCACCTCTTTCTTCCACAGTGCAGCTGGGCACTTTCCTATGCGATGCTATGGAAGGAAGCATCGCCATTGTGTTTCCCTGTCCTTCTATGTGTCGGTAAGTATGGAAGTGCTGTGTGATCATAGGTGCAAAATAGATTTTTTTTTTCCATTTTGCGAATACAGCACGAGCATAACACTTGGGGATGGGATGGCAGCAGGCTGGTGATGACATCATGCAGAAGCATGACCAACTGACCACTGCCATCCGGTCCCCAAAGCACCATAGCCCTGTTGTACAGAAATGGACCAAACAGCCGACTTGCTGCCCCTTGCAAACATTATCATAATACCAGAGATGACAGGCAGTCACAAGGAATTGTGGATGGTGGCAGTTGTTTTTTTTAGCAGCTACCACATTACTAGGGTATTGTGTTTTTTAGCAGCTACCACATTACTAGGACGAATCAGGCCTTCTGCAGCTCCTTCTGCAATTCTCTGAATGCAGCTCCTTCTGCAATTCTCTACAAATTCTCTGCTCTGAATATGATGAAAGCTGTGTTGTAGCAACCACATGGGGTGATAAATGTTTAGGACATTGGCTGTCATCCTATTTTTCAGTTGCAGATTTGTAAGCTAGATGTACAGATCCATAATTGCTCTGTATTCAACTATATTCACTATTGTGGAACTATTGCCATGATGGTAAACATTTCCTGAATCCCACCTTAGGCCATTTCCACACTAGACTGTTATAGCACTATTATTCCACTTTCAACATCCTCAAAGGCCCCTCCCTAAACTGCAAACTCCAGGATTCCATAGGATGTTGAAAGTGGAATAATAGTGCTATAACAGCCTACTGTGGAAATGGCCTTAAACTCCAGTAAGCTGCTCCAACTGCTGGAGTTCTGTTCTGCTTGCAACTGGGACGGAGAAGGAAGATGTTTCCAACCTTGTCCCACTAGCAAACTAGGCTGTAACAATCAGAAGCAGGGCCTTGTAGCAATTCCTCATCACAGCCACACTTGCTGATGGAAGAGAAGGGGAGAAGAGAACTGCTCAACATGACTGCTGGCTGCTAAGGTAGGCTTGGGATGTTGGGCCAGGAGATGCTACTTAATTATGCATTTCTAATTAAGTAGACAACGCAGAATATCAGTGTTTGTATGCATCCGTGACAGCAGGATTAGTGTCATTGACCCATGGAACCTACCAGGAACATTTTCCCTCTTTGCATCTCTAATGCAAAGCCTCATTTTATCATAAATAATTTAAAAAGGCACGCTTTGCAAAGCTTTCTGTCTTGGGTTAGCAAACATGTATCCTACTCCTTTGAGAAGTGATTGCTACATACTATTTTTAAGTCCAAGCATGTGGCTCATTCAACACAAAGACAAGCACAGAGTTGGTATCTTCTGCATGGATTGTGAAGATGAATGTAAGCTTTGTTTTCTTGAAATAATGTGCCTGTGTAGCCTGCCTCCTGTCTGAGTTCATTAGTTTTAATATGCAGTCTTGCTTAGATTTGGCAGTACTGCTGTTCTTTTAAACACTGGTTTCCTTGATAACATTTTGAACTTCTTGAGTATGCTCTGAAGTATCACTGAAAGCTGGATTGAATATAACACAGAATAATTTCAAAATTATATGCCTACTTTGAGCTTCACCCAAAAGCATGGAACATTTTTTATCTCTTATCCTGATGCATTTTTGCTGTATGATTTACATAGAGTAGACCTGCAGTGTAGTACATTCAGGGGACATTTTCACCTGCGCAGTAGTGAATTGTTCTTTTTCTATGCTTCCAGGTGGTTTCTGGCTTATGGTGACCCTAAGGTGATCCTATCACAGGGCTTTCTTGGCAAGAATTGTTCAAAGGGGATTTGCCTTTGCCTTCCCCTGAGGCTCAGAGAGTGTGACTTACCCAAGGTTATTCAGTTGGTTTCCATGGCTAAGTGGGGATTCAAACCTTGGGCCCTTTCCGCATCTTACCTTTTCGTGGAGGTGGGGCGGGCGGCGGTCGTACGAGCAGCCTCTTGTGCGAGGCGCTCACTTCGCTTCTGCTTCCTCACTGCAGCTGGCTTGCCGTTTGCGTGAACACAGTGCGAACGCCCCGTCTTCCTACTGCAGCGCAACCTGGGAATTGCAGGCTAGCGCTGAGGCAGGATGCGTGCGGCCCGGCTCCTGATGCACCACACACCAGGTAAGTGCGCGTGGACCCCCGGAGCATTGCGCAACTGCGCACCATTTTCGGCTTTAAGCCACTTTAGGCTCTTGAGGGTCATGTAAATGGGAGTGCATCGTATGGACCTCTCCTCCCATTTACGTGACGCTCAAGGGGCCCTTTCGCTCTAGAAACGGCGTGCAAAAAGGGCCTTGGTCTCCAGAGTCATAGTCCAATGCTCAGACCACCATACTCACACTGACTCTCCCACAGTAATGAAAGATATCCCCAAATTTCAACCATTTACCACTTATAATTATTTGCTTGTAATTAACAAACAAATAAATAAATTGCATGCAATAATTTAACATGATGCAGAAAACCTGGGATGAAGTGCTCCGATTCTCAGTAGGTTGACCCCAACGGTGAGCTTTCAGTAGGTGTACATTTACCTTCCAAGGAGAAGGTTTTGTTACTGGGCTAGAAAACTGTACCACAAAAGTAGCAGAACAAGTCTTTTAAAAATGGCATGTCATGTGAAAGTGTGTTTTCAGATGCAGGAGATACCATTTCTTTGCTGATGTCCATGAAAGCTGAGTTCAAGTAAAGCATCTTAGTCTATGGTGCCATGAAGATTTGTGCTATTTTTGGTGCAACAGACTAAGGGACTTTCCTCACTATACTGTCATAGTGCTACTATTTCACTTTCAACATCCTGTGGAATTTAGGGGTTTGTAGTTTGCTGAGGCCAAAGAGCTCTCCGGATGAAAAATCTAAATGCCCCTCTCTAAACTGCAAACCCCAGGATTCCATAGGAAGTTGAAAGCAGAATAATAGCACTATAACAGTGTAGTGCAGAAAGGCCCTTAGAGAGCAACCTCCTGGGAAATGAAATGCCAAAGTGACATTCTAAACATTTCCTATTTTTGCCGGAAGGTGGCAGTAGAAAACAACATTTCCCTCCTGTATGTTTGGTGAAATGAGGTGTACTGATTAAATTAGGAAGAGTACCCTTCATTCCTTGGAAAAGAAAAGTACTGTCCATTACCTCTTGCATAGGGGAGGGAGTCATGGGTCTAAATTAGTAAAAATAAAAACAGCAAAAAAAAAAAAGTCAACTTTTATTGCAGGTTTGGTGCTGCTGTTTCTACGCTTATGGCGCATGGCACATTTATTGCTACATGTCAAGTTTAATGTAAAGAAGTGGGTACCTTGTAGTCCATCAGCATTAGGAAAAAAAACCAGGAAACAGCATGGTGTAGCAGTCTGAGTATTGGATGAGAGGCATTTCGTCACTACAAATCCCATTATCCTGGCTAAGGTTAATGGTAATTGTAATCAAACAACATCTGGAGGCTGTGCATTCCCCAACCCATTACTGATTCTAAATCTGCCATATTGTGCTTATTAGCCAAGGAATAAGTTCCCTTGAACTCAGTTAGGCAAACTTCTGTTGTAGATATATGTAGGACTGCAGTGTAATTACAGTTGAGTTTGTGGATCACTCTTTCAGCTCCTGGAAGAACATATACCAAGGAGCTATTTCTGTTTTACATTAATGTGGGGAAGGACAAAGCTGAGGGTGGTTACTAGCAGGCTATTTGTCAGTGATGTCAGGTCATAGGTACAAACTGGCTGATGACTGGATTCAGCTGGTTTGTAACATGAAGTTCTGTGAATCTATATTGAAGCCAGCAATGCGACTATTTTATCATATTGACTGCAATCCAAAATCTGTACAGTGCAGTGTGAATATCCACATGTGGGGGTATGCTGTGCTGGCACTATGCCACCCCTATGCAGCGTAGCAACACTGCACAGCACATTTCATTGAATGGGTGCCATTATGCAATGCACAACATTGCTAACAACTCCAATTCCACCACTGCTAGTGTATTCAGCACCATGCTGAATAATTCACCCCGCACTTGAAGCATGACTTACGCATGCATATGTCGTTAACAGGAATCCAAACATGGTAACTTAGTAGTAGCCAACAAGCGCACCTTGATAGGACTATTATGATGTCAAAGAGTTGCTAGAAGGGTTTCAATTTGTAGCAATGTTCTCAACACATAAACATTAGCATCAAATTATTTTTTTTAATAAGAGTCCTCCTCTTCCCAATACATTCAGAACATCACCATATAGCAAATGTACAATTTTCTCTCAATAGTGGTGTCAGTTTGAAGATTATGTGAAGTAACACATGCAGTTTTGTAGCTTTGCATTCTCTCTCTCTCTTCTCTCTCTCTCTCTGTATGTGTGGGTGTGTGTAACCTTTGAAACAAACACTGTCTATATTATTAGGAAATTATTAGGATTTTTTGCTTCTGAGGATGTTTTATATTCTTATCGTGAAATCTGTAGTGGCAACCTACCTAACTGATCAAAACCAGGAAAATCATGTATGAGAGTGTAAAAGTTGAAGATCTGAATTTTTGGAGCACTTTAGCAATGAAAAAACAGAATGGTGAGGCTAAATTAACAAGAAATCCACATGATGGAGTATGTCTGACACCAGGTGTTCTTAACATGATTTACACCACTTTAATGTTCGGCAACATGAATCATAGGCCTGAAAAGAACAAATCCTACTAATTAAAAAAAATCAGTATATGACTCCATATGCTCTAACTTTTATGAGCAGTTAAGTCCTATACAGTTGCTAGGATCAGGAATAAGACTTTAAATAAAAAGTATAATGAAAAAAGAATGCACCAAACAATCATAGATCCATATGTAGATGGATCTCTGTATGCAAGAACTATCCATGATTTCTGGTGATTCCCTGTCTATAACTAGACTCCTCCTGCATCACACCCTTTGGCGTTCTGAAGGATATCCAGACCTCCATCAGTTGTTTTGTGAGGAGTGGGCACAGACAGATCCATCTTGGAGGAGAACTGCATTTGCTTTAGGTTCCAACTCAACAAGAATGTTTTCCAAAGGCTTGATTACACAAAGGATTCAACACAAGCATGCTTTCAGATGAAAACTGTATAGAGCTGGCTTTCAGGGTGAAAGAGTTCCTCTGTTATAAAAATCGCACAGGACTGATTTGACCAAGGACTGAACAGTATGTTCCCCATGACCATGTTGTGCACCATAAGAAGAGGTGGCATCCTTCTGGCTGTAGACCATGCCCAAGATGGATGGCTCTCAGTACTGGCCATGCTGTCTCAGAGTGATGAGAATCATGGTCCAACGCAGCCAGAGGACTCTGAGTTGGTGGGGGAAAACTGGTCTACACGGTAGTATTAAAGGCAGTTTTATGAATTGTGGAAGTCAAACAAAAGACGCAGTTCATTTCAGCAAGAACACCATCTCAGATTGAACCAATTTTCTCTCCTCTGCTTTAATTTATAATCCTTTTTTTCCCTTGGTTATTATTTTCTGCTAGTTAGCATAAATCTTCTAAGAATATTGAGCCCAGTTAGGCATTTTACAGTCTTTCTTCTTTTCCAAACCTTTATGCATGCCAATCATTATTGCACCTGGAACATATTTTGAAGGTAAAAAAAATAAGCTAGTAGCCCACCTTATACTTCTGTTTTATCTTTTTTCCATCCCTACTTCTGTGTGCCAGTGCGCACATATATATCTGTACAGATACTGTACACATAAAATTCCAAAACAAAACACATTCAACAAAAAAGTACCCGTCACAACAACGAGAAAGAGCTAAAAGGAATGGGAGAGGGCACTGTTAGAAAGCTATACCCCTTGTGGAACATGAAGGCTTTTACAGATTCCCAAACTAAACATGACATCATTCTTGCCATTAGCAATTGTACAGGCGTCTTCTGGAAAATTAGTTGTATCGAGGTGTGAGGAAGATCCAGAATTGGAGTTATGTGTTTAAAGTGTGGAGGCCATGTTGTATTCCAATCCAGATCTGCTCTCATAACTATTTGTGAGTTCTGCAATGGTAACTTCCCCCTCACTCCAAATGGGAAGTGCAGCAGGACTGCCTCTGGGTGGGGTGTGAGAAGGTTAAAAATAGAATTTAGAAGTAGGGGTGCTGGAGTGAAAAGTGGAGAGGACTTTGGTACCTTTAATGGTTTGTAAAAGAGTGGATTTCGTTGCTTGTCCTGTAACCAGATAACAAGCAATACCTTCTTAAATGCCCTCTTCTACACAACCAGTAAAAGGATGGAAGCCCTCTTCTGGTTTCACTGTGGCAATCCTACTTAAAACTGGTAAGTTACAAGTAGAGATACCACTCTGAAATCTAGAGAGAGCTCATATCCCTTTAATGGTTATTCAAAAGAGGGAATATCTCCAGATACTTCCGATCAGCAACCAAGGCCTTTTCTGCACTTTGTTTTTGCAATGGGACAGAGCGTCCTCCAGCGAGGACATTTGCACTTGGGGCAGACTGGATCCAGACTACTTTCTGTAGTTTCGGACTTCAGCCTGCTCCAGAATGACCAGAAGTGGTTGCTCACCGTACTACTGAAAGACCGCTTAAAACAGGTCTTTCAACAGTGCGGCGTGCCCCACTCCGTGGCTGCGGTCCAGTATAGATTTGCAGGCTCGCACAAGCGCGAGCCTGCAGATCTTCCAGGGGCGGTCTTTAGGCTGGCGAGCTTCACTGGTTGGTGGAGAGCTTCCACCAACTGGAAGCCTCCGTTATTGTCCCCGGAGCAGTGTGTAGTGCGGCCACACACTGCTCCGGATCAGCCTGGATCCTCCGAGGGAGCACGCCAGTCTGGTAAGCAACAGAACAGGGCATTTTCTTCACCAAGTGCGAAAAAGCCCCAAATAAGAAGCAACACTTGCTGGGATTGCCTTTTCTATACAAGCATCAAAGGGATGGGTGCTCTGTCCAGTTTTCATTCTGGCATCCCTACTTCTAAGCTCTGTTTTAAACCTCCTCTCACTTCATCCTTATGCAGTTACAAGGTACATGTAAAATCATTACTTCAGTGATTTACTCTGGGGGCAACCAGGGCATAATTAACTCACATTTCAAAAGTAATTCCAATGAGTGGAAAATTATATTATTGATGGAACAACTAATGGTTTCTAGTTACTTTTCAAAGGGCATTTTAAGTATCTTGACTGGACTTTTCCAGGATCTTATACCTTTCATCCTAAGCTTTTCAAAGAAAAGTTACAAAAACTAACAAGTAATACAGCAAGTCACTCTACAACATTATAACGAGTCAGGCCAACAATTTACTTTTCAAACATGAATGCAAATAGCAGGAATGAATTATTTTCAAAAAAGTTACTTTCCAAGCTCATTTTAATCTCCTCCCTACATCAGGATTATGATCTGAACTGGGTCCTCCTCCTCCTCCTCCTCCTCCTCCTCCTCCTTCTTCTTCTTCTTTTAAGTAACTCAGAGAATCATGCATAAATGATGTACCACCTAGTTTGGTCTTGAGCTTCCTAGGAGAGGAATTCTAGAGCTTGGATGCTATGATGGGAAATTGCTTGTTCTTAATATGTGACTGCTCTCACTCAGATGTGTTGAGTGAACACAGAATGGGGCCTTACTGGGTGACCAGAGAAAATGCAGAGATTTCTGTGACCAAGGAGAAGCAGATAATCCAGCCTCAGGCCCACAAATATTTATTATGTAAGTGTTAACAAAACATACAGATACATAAACATAACAGATACTAATCAGTTAACCATTTAAAAAACAGACTCTCTCAATTAAACCATAACAAGCAGTTTGCCTTAGGGTCACCATAAATTGGAAATGGCTTGAAGGCGTACAACAACAACAACAACAGCAGGCAAAATTAAACCAACCATAACATAAAAATTAGGAAAAATGAGTGGCCACCCTACTTCTGTGTTTCAGAGCAGCTCTAAAAGCACCTGGCCTGGACACCAAAATAGTCTTGCTGGAGAGGACTTTTCATAACTGGGGAGCCACCACCAAAAGACCCTGCCAAATAAGCCACCCATTGCAGCCAATTAAAGGCGTTGATGAATGAATCTTAGTACTGAGTTTACTTAAGATCAACACTCAGCTTACCAGCAGCTATACAGGATTTTCCTTTCATTGGGACAGCATGCAATATCACACACTGGTCAGTGTGACAGATTTAGGACTAGGAAGACACAGGTTCTAATCTCAGCTCTTTTCTGAAGCTTCCTGAGTGACAGCAGCCCAATCATTATCTTATCAGATTAATCTCTCTCACAGATTGTTGTGAGAATAGAACAAACATAGGAAGTGCTGTGTATGCTGACTGGAGCTCCTTGAAAGAAGGATAGGATTAAAAACACAACCAATAAGCAGAGTCACTAATTTAATTAATAGCAATGTAATCAAGCTAGTTTCTCAAATGTTACATCAACTAAATTAATCCATTCAAACAGGGAAACACTTGCTGGTAGGTAATAACAAATAATAAAATTTGAAAGCAAATGCTAGACCACTATAATTAAATGCCTTTTAATTAATTAGTCAGTGTTCAAACATAGTTGGGAATGTTCATTCCATTATAATTAAATGGCAGATATTGGAAGATGAGTACAAACAGTGAACAAATTAACCAGAGAGACTAAGCAACTACAGTAAACAAACAAAATCCAAGAGCCGCAGATATGAATATTTTACAGATCATTTTACAGGTAATTTTATGAGTGCACTGAATTTACAGTATCCAGATGGAGTACCTTTTATAGTTGGACAGCATACCTATCAGTCAGAGCAACTGATCTGGGGCAACAGTAACTACGATGACTGTAACAATCAATACCATATGAATTCCAAAAGTGTAGTAAAGTTAAAATACAGGCACAATGAGATACCATAGTGGAAACGTTATGTACATATCTTTACCCCTTTTAATTTATAGTGCTAATTTGGCAAAGACAGGACTTACGTTGGACTGATAGATTGTTCCAAATAGACATGTTGACTTCAGATTAAAATATACTTCTCATGATATTTGCTTCAGATTCCTTCTTTATATTAGATCAGTCACTCCGAACATTACAAATAGCAAAGTTTCATAGTTACACACGCTAAAAGACTTGAGTATTGTTTATGATCTGTAGCAACACTCAGTGATACATCTATGTACAGTGCCCCCTTCTTACTATGACCCCCCCATATGAATGTGAGATTGCATGAAATGTTGCACCCATTATACTCAATGGATGCAGCAGACATGTGTCTGCACTGCTGCAGGTGTGTGCACATCATGCCCATTGACTATAATGGGACGCAATGCTGTGTGTGTGTGTGTGTGTGTTTTCTCCATGGACTTTTCTGGAACGGAACCCCTGCATAAATGGAGGGCAACCTGTACTACCTTACATTATTCATTGCACTTTGACACAACTTTAATCAGAGTTCTCTGGACAGTTTCAGATGTACGAGAAATATATGAGAACTATAAAATGCAAGCAATAAAACCATGACTGAGGACATTGACCTGAAGCTCACAATAAAGCTAACAGCAAGGAATAAAAGCACAACAGCACAGAAAGCTGAAATAAAACACAGAATGCTAAAGAGGTTCTTTAGAAAGTTGGGGAAACAAAATATACCTCTAATTTACATTGGCTACTTAGTTATATAGGTATAGCCAAGTAACATCTATTGGCTTGAGCCCCCCAAACTTATCTTAACATCCAACTGCTGCATCAGGTGAAAGAGGTCTGTTCCTCTGCAAATCAGTGTGCAAGGAGCAGGAGGTTTCCAATCCAGTCCTGTTGCTGAGCAAGGCTGCAACTAGGAATTTCAAATGAGGTCCTGCTTCTCAGCTACACTCACCGGTGAGAGGAGACCAGAAACACCCACATCCTTGCAATTGCAGAACAGACCTCCTTCACCTAATGCAGCTGCTGGATGTTAAGGTATGTTTGGGGGGCATTTATATAATCTTACAATGAGACTACATGGTCTTACAGAATATGGAGCGGTTATAGACCTGTAACTCTAGGTTATAAATCTGTAACTGCAGTACTGAATGCCAGCCATGGTCAGATGGCATTAAAAACAACAACAATGATCTTGCTGTCATGTGGGCACCTTGGGGGAAACTGTCCTACATATGGGGTGTAACTACAGAAAAGTCCCTCTATCTGGTAGCCATCGTCCTTGTCTCATTTGAATGGACTGCTTCCTATACACTGCATATACTTCTATTCATTGTTTGCTATATTTTGCTATTATTTGAGAATGTAGCTGTGTTTGATTTGTAATTTGTTTTTCACATCGTGAATATGTATTGCCTTTTAACAGTATATTCTATTTGGAAAAATTAGGTGTTTCACCTGGTCCACACAAAATCCTGGGCAATGCCAGATGTAATATATATATATATATATATATATATATATATATATATATATATAGTGTGTGTGTGTGTGTGTGTGTGTGTGTGTAACATACATTTTTAATATATTAGTTTTCATAATATCTATTCCTCAATATACTGCCAACAAATATATTGTCTCAATATATTGCCACCAAATGCCATATAGTATATACTATTGTATATTTGACACAGGGTAAGTTTTTGATATGTGTCTTTCACATTTTCAGCCATGAATTTCGGGGTGGTGACAGTATACTCTCCAAAGTGTCTTGAGTTTGTAGGGATGATCCCAATGAATCCTCTGTCATCTCATTTTTTTCAGCTGCTTTTAAAATGTTCTTGTTTCACCCTTCTCCTCCTGCTTTCCCTCTTTGTCATTGGCTACTTCAGTTGCTGCAGATTGACGTGCAATGTGCAAAAGTAGTTGGCAATCAATCAATTCATCAGTGGAGAGAGGAGAGGAGAGGGCAAAATCTTGCCCTTTGCTGTAAACACAGGCAAGAGCAAACCGCTGCATCCACTTCTAACTTGTGGGTTCTTCCTTATTGAAAACTTTTGCCATTTTGATGTTCCCTGGCTGCATGTGTCCCAGTTTTCATCTGTGAAATTTTGGCTGGTGTGTGGCACTGGTGGCTTCAAATGTGAGAGGACCCTGGGCAAAAAGCTGTCTGGTGGGTTATCTTTTCTAGCCAGTGCAACCTGCTGGGCTTCTCTGGCTATGGTTAGTAGGGTTCCAAGCACAACTGCTGGATCTAGCCACTCTTTTAACTCTCTACAATCCCTCAAAAATAATATTAGGCCCCTCCCCAGGGTGGAGGGAAGAAAGAGGGACTCGATATGTAATATAGGGACCACTGGTTGAAAAACTTAAGAATAATGTTTGTTATAAGTAACAATTTAAGAATAATGTCTGTTATTAGTAACGCTAATATCAGCACTGTGATCTTATAATTTGTTTGTGCTCCCCTCACTCTCTGGAAGTTTCCTTTTTTAAATGTAACTTTGGAAACTAATAAAAATAAATTTAAAAAAAGAATATTAGACCCCTCCCCAAAGTCTGAAAGCATCAAAGAGTTAGACGTAAAGCATCATAGACATTTTCACTATTGAACTGTCCTCCTTATTAAGAATGTTCTTCTGATGTTTAGTTAGAAGCTGCTTCTTTGTATTTTTGATCCAATGCTTCTAGGCCTGCTTTCTGGAACAAAAGCAAAGAAATCTGTTTGATCTCCTGCACAAAAAGTAGTTGGAATTTGGTAAAGCAGCAAGCACAGCATGAAATACACATTTATTTGTTTGGGGCATTTACTGAGCTTGGGGCATTTTTTGGAACATAAACAGACAATAGCATTTTAAAATTGAAAAGCTTCAATACGTATCTGTTGGAACCATTAGATGTCACTGTTGCATGCCAAATGCTTTGTATCCAGCAAGCTGTCCATGTAGACTAATGCTATTTGGGACAGAGCTACTTTTGGACCACAATTCCCAGAATCTCTATGGCCACTGGCCATCCTACTTGGGGGTTTCTGAGAGCTGAAGTCCAAAAAATAAGCCCCCTTGCAACTCTGCTTTTGGATATATTGAAGCTTTTAAGTCAATAGCCATAATCCTGTTAGTGAGTTATGAATGGGTAACCTGGAATTATGCATTTGTAATTGTTCAGTATTCACAATAGTTATATCCTCCCTTCTTTAGGGGACACGTAGGAATTGTGAAAGTCTCCCAATCAGCCACTGTAATTGATGGAGTCTACTTCTCTGTTGCTCAGGAAGCAGCTGCTGGACACTTCCATCCTTTCTATTGTGAGCGATCTTCATTGCAGGGGAGACCTGTGACAGGTACACCACTTCTACCTGTCACAACAGAGGCCATTCACAGGAAGGGGTGGGAATGTCAGTCAGTTGCTTTCTGAGCAACAAGGGAATGAACCACCACTGATCACAGCAACTGCTTCCTGGTAAGTAAGAATATGGGAAGGAGGGGAGGTTGGGCAAAGATTCATTGCATAGTCATGTAACTATGGTGGCTATGCATTTGTCACTGCCTTACATGATTATGGCCACTGAATCTGGAAGAATTTTGGACTCAAACCAGATAAACTTCTCTATAGTCACCTAACTTTCTCCACATCAGTATGCTAGTGTGCATTACATAGAACTAATGATTATTTCTATGGTTTCCAGAATAATAACTGGAGAGGACTGCTCTACTTTCAGAAAAAGGAAATTCAGCAGATGTTGTTTGCCGTGGTGGCGCAGTGGTTAAATGCCAGTACTGCAAGCCACAAGGTTGTGAGTTCGATCCTGCCCGGCTCCAAGGTTGACTCAGCCTTCCATCCTTTCGCAGGTTGGTAAAATGAGTACCCAGCTTGTTGGGGGCATGTATAGAAATGTTTCGAAATACATGCTATTTGTAAGTTGTTCGCCGCCTCGATCCATATGGAGAGGCGGGATACAAATAAAAAAAAAAATCTGGTTGCACAACAAGAAATATCTGCTGAAATTTCCTTTTCTACACAGCCATGAAAGGTACAAGGTACCTTTTCCAGTTTTCAGGTTAGCAACCCTAATTATCTGAAATTTAGGAAGGTTCCTTTGTTAACAAAAATGAGGACAATCCCTTTAATGACTTCTTCTCATTTTTGCCCCCATGGTTATGTAGTCTTAATGTCTCTAAAAAGACCAGGGATTTTATAGATGCATTATGTCCAGGAACAACTGTGTCATTCTCATAACACACACAGAGGTCTAAATCCTATTGTTAGTTCTGAGTACAGCAGAATCATTGTATCAGTTGCATTTACCTATGTGCTCAACTCATCAGTCACTAATTGATTCAGAGGGTTTACTTTAGTTCAGACTAAACACCAGGACTTAAAGCCACAGTCTGCATTGAGCAGTCTGAAAATTCTGAAAATGTAGAATTTGACTTTTTGCCCCCATTGCCATGATGCTAAATTTAATGGCAGGGCACCTTAATGACCTGGGCACCAAAGCACTCACATACAAGTTATACACAGAAAGCATGCAGAGTATGGGCTGCTCACACATATGGTCAGTTTGTGGGGTTTGCCTTCTTCACATATGCAAACCAAAACATGTATTTTATAGACATCAGTTTTAAGAAAACATATTTTTTGGTCATAGGGCCAGCTAATATTAATGTATATACCTAGCCCACATTCATATCCTATGTACTGTCCCATCTTTTTATTTTTTCCCTTTCTTTGTATTTATACTTTTAAAAAATCTAATTTCTTGTTGCTGTGCAAAGAAAAACATGGAACAGAGAGTAGGATTGTGTTCACTGTTATAAACAAGACACAGGAACTGGCTGTTCTTATGTGACTCTTCCTCCCCCAGTGTTTTTAAGCCAATAGTCCAGACTCAGTGAGGGATGTTAACAACATGAGAGGTGAAGACTGTTGGCCACCAGAAATAGGGATTTAGGTTGATACCAGCTCCTTGGTGAAGCTTTTGTCCTGGTGTACCCATCAGATTAATTCACTAGACCAAAGAGTATCAGAAAGACTTTTCCTCCATCAAACGTTTCTTTACATACAGGTGGGTGTGCTTTTCATGCAGACGGATTGGTAGTTTTCTGTTTTATGACACTTTGAAAGAGTTAATACTGTTCTATTTTGAGTTCCTTAGAAGAGTAAATATTGAAAAGGCAAATAAATGTGTCTTGTAAGTAAAGAACACAACAAATTCATTACAGTGCAACGGAAAAAAATTGGGGGAAAAAAACACAACTTCAAGACTTGGCAGGGATGTGTGGAAAAACCACTTCAGGTCTCAAAAGAGGTGTGAAGTAAGGTTTATAAGAAAACTGAAATATAAGTCTCTTTATGGAACTCTCTGTATCCCAAGCTGAGCCCTTTTACCAAGCATTAAAAATTATGTTGCAGATGTCACCACAGATACTCTTGTATCATAAAAGTGGCCCGTTCATTCTTGGGTTTTGTGTTCACTGCTGCTATGCACTGAATTAACAGTGGCCTTCCAGATGTGCTGCCCTCCAGCTGTGCAGGACAACTTTCAGCGAGGCTGGCTGGAGGATTTTGGGGGTGCTGCAGGTCAGCACATCTGGAGGACACCAGGTTGGGGATGAGTGATATCTAGTGAATAAAATGGAGTCTGGGATTCTAACCAAGTGTATTTGAGTCACACAAAGCAGCAGCAGCAGAAGTTTTACCATTTCTTATTATTTATTTCCTCTCTTTTTCTCAGTACTGCGTTCCAAGCCAAGTCACAGAATTAAGTCCTCCCACCTGGGGACTACACAAGTATATATATTCTGTCACACTTCCATGCCACCAGACCCTCTGAAGATGCCAGCCACAGATGCAGGTGGAACATCAGGAGCTACTACTGCTAGAACACAGCCTCAAAGCCCGGAAAACCCACAACAACCTAAGAATTAAAATGGTTACAAATAAAGGCACCTCTCTGTAAAAAAGTGAAAATTAAATTCAGTGTGTTTGCAAAATTAAATACAATTAAAACTATCTAGCAATTTAAGAACAATTCAAATGATACTCATTTAAATGACAAAGAAAAAATATTGCAAATTATTCTAAGATGTGCGGTTGTAACTTTTCAAAGGCCTGTTGAAATAAGAAGTCACAAGTACTGGAAATGTTTTTGACCTTCACTGTATGCTGAATGAAACTGAGTGAACAGTCTAAAGAAACCCAGGATTAAATGGAACATTATGACGGACCTAACATCTAGAGGTAGAATGGGACTACCAGACTTACAATTATACTATAAGGCAGCGGCATTTATTTGGATAAAAGATTGGGTAGATTTACAAGATATGAGAACGCTAGCACTTGAAGGAGCGGACTTAAGGATGGGGTGGCATGCCTATATGTTTTATGATAAAGCAGCGATTGACAAAGAATTTTCACATCATTTTATAAGAAAATCATTATTGAAGATTTGGAATGAATATAAGACTAAGAACATTAGGCAGCTCCCCTCATGGGTGTCCCCTCAAGAGGCTTTTTTTGGAAGATGGACTGAAACAGATAAATGGCTGCGGTACAATGATAGAAGAGAGAACTCAACTTTAAATATTCTTAAGATGAAAACAAGAGAAAAATTGGAACAAGAAGGAATAACGTTGAATTGGTTCCCCTACAGACAACTAACTGAAAGATTTCAGATGGATGTAAAAACTTATGGAATAGAACAAAAAGAAAAACGAGGAGTGATAAAATGGTTGTTTGAAAACCCACCACATTTGTTGTCTCATATATGTCAAGAAATTTTACAGCAAGAAATGGAAGAGGAAACAATCAAGTCTGCAATGATTTTGTGGGCTCAAAATATAGGATATGCAATCCAATTAGAGTCTTGGGAACAAAGTTGGAAAAGGACACAAAAATTTACAGTGGCTCAGAACTTGAAGGAAAATTACTTTAAACTTTTTCATAGATGGTACATGACACCAGAAAAGTTAAAGAAGATTTATAGTACAGGGACAGGGCTATGCTGGAAATGCCAAAAGGAAGTTGGTACACTATTTCATATGTGGTGGACATGTCCTAAGGCTAAGAAATATTGGGGCAAAATACATAGTAAGATTTGTACAATTTGAGGGTCCAACTTGATAAGATACCAGAATTGTATTTGTTAAATATGACATACATGTTTGAAAGTACTGACTTAAAGAAATATTGGCTGATAATATTGTACATGATTACAACAGCTTGAACAGAATATGCAAGACTCTGGAAAACTCAGCAAATACCTACAATTGACAATGGTGGGTAACTTTCAAAAACGCAGATATAGTCTCTCAGAGATTAAAGGGAAATCAGATGACGAGATCCAAAAAGAATGGCAAATTGTATCAGGTGATTGCTGGGTACTGTCAGAGGACAATGCATAATTCATGGTAGACATTGCTTATGAGGAGGCAATCAGTTGTATAACATGAAACAAGATATATGGATGTTGTAATGCAGGAACTATCATGTAATATCATCATTCTATTGTGGCACGTTAAGCTTGTATGTTAATGCTATAGTTGAAAATGAAATCTAGAGCGGTGTGGAAGATCAGTAGAAATATTTCAGGGTACTGTACAATGATAAAATGTTTATTTTATATGATTGAATTATAATAAAATTATGACTTAAAAAAAGTCTGTAAGCCAACAACTGATGTTCAATTCTACCTCTGTGCTTAGAGATGAAATGCTTACTGTCCTGACCAGACCTACAGGCTGGGTCTTCTGGCCTGTTTTGTATTATCAACATCTACAGATATGGGCAAGCAAAAGACTAGAAAGCATTGTGTGGGATGGTCCTCTGCCACACTGCCTAAAGTTTGGCAACCACTGAATTTATTTATTTATTTTACATCCTGCCTTTTTCCCCACATGGCACGCAAGGCAGCTTACAACAGAGGTAGAGCTAAAATTCTGATGATAAAAAATGTTAAAACAAGATATTGTATTAAAACACAATTATTTTAAAAAGTATAAAACCATTTAGATACATTAAAATAAAGGTAAAAATTACAGTAACTCCTGTCATAAAAAGAGCGTTCTGTACAACCAATTAATCAACAAATGTTCTTTACATGAAAAGGTCTTTAACGGCTGGAGAAAGGAGAGCAAAGGGGGGGCAGCCTAGCCTCTCATGGAAGGGAAAGTGGGAGAAGGAGGTGTGGCCATCTAGCTGTTGCTGCACTGCAACTCCCAGCATTCTTCATCACTGGCCAATGGGAATTGCTATCCAACACCTCAAAGTTTGTGCTTACCTCTGAGCTAAGAAAAATGGTAATACTAATTGCCTTCAATTTTGCAGACTTTACTTAATTTCAACTCAAATCTTGCTCCAACCATTGAGGATGCAATCCTATACACACTGACCCAGGAAAAAGCACCACTGAACATAACAAAAGTAACTTCTAAGTATAAATGCACATGTGTGTGCTGGAAAGGACCTGAAAAAACAGTGCACTTGCAGTTCACTCTGAATGAATCTGACATTAGACCCAGGTTACTGCATCTGGGTCAGGTGGCATTCTGCATACAATGGGTTGTTGTAGTAATCCCACCCTCAGATTTGGCAACATCAAATTTTCTTTGATTTGGAAGGTTCCTGTGGAAATACACAAAATTGCTCAACTACTCTGAGAGTTCCAAAAAAGAGAGGAGTGTTTGTGACAATCTGAAGGTTGCAAAACGGTTAAGGTTACAGTTTCTGGCAGATGAAGCCAAACTGCCTGCGTAGGATTGCATACTACAGTCTTCCCAGAAGCTAAATATCACAGATCTTTCCAGGATCAAAAACAGCTGAAGCTTGTTTTAAAAAATAATTCTGACAAACTTTTGGGAACTGTTTCTAAGAAAAAGTCACTTTAATAATGTGGTGCACTGCTTTCATTTTTAAATTGATACGTTTTAAATTATTTTCAGTTTACTAGACGATGTACTTACACATTAACACTGTTTTTGTATGCTTTTACCTGTATTTGCCTTTTATTTTAGTTTTTGTAAGACCCATTTGGGGGGAAAGGTGGGATACCAAATCAACAAATGAACCACTGTGTAAAATATTAACTCCTTACAGGGAAGGGCTGGAAGTGTCAATGCTTGTGTGGCATTGGCATCACCAGTGTTGTTCTCAGTTCCTTGTATTTCCCTTTCTTCCTCTATGTTCCAGCAATACATCTTGAACACTTCCACCTTCCACTGTTAGCATTTTAAAAATGTAATACAGTACATCATATAAGGACAGAGAAGGAGGAGTTTAAAATGTTGCCAATTATCAAACTAGCTTGAATTAAACAAAGTTTAAGAACACATACAAGCACACATATATGAACTGGATTCTTACATAGCCCACTCAGTATTAAGTCTACCCAAAGGGGAAGATGCTTTTGGGTAGAATAGCAATAAAAACACAATAATGATTGGAGTAAGGGTCTTATCAGAATTTCAGTCACAAAGTGTATGGACTCTGCATGAAAGACTGTTCATTTTCTGTAAGACTGTGTCGAACTTGTAGGAAGAAGATCCTTGGATCCTTGCTGTATATGTTAAGCCTCTTGGAATATGTTATGTTGCCTGGCATTCAGTACTGTAGTTACAGATTTGTAACATTTAGTTATGGATCTGTAACTGCTCCATATTCAGCAAAAACATGTAGTCTTACTGCAAGACTACTTAAATGTCCTTCTCCAACCTACCCTAACAGGCAACAGTGGGATTGGATGAAAGAGGTTTATTCAGCAGCTGATTCGGGTGCAAGGATGATAGTATTGCCAACCCTCTTCCACCAGTGAGTGCAGCTGTGACCATCAGAAGCAGGACCTTGTTGCAGCCTCATCTGTTGGCAGGAGGAGATTGAAAACACCATCATCCTTGAGCCTTAGTAAGCAGCTGAACCAGCTCCCTAGACTTGATCTGGCTGCTGGCTGTTAAGGTAGGATGGGGGAGGGAGCTGGGCCAGGAGATGTGGCTTAGTTACTGGGTGCCCAATGTAGAATATCAGCTACAGAGTACTAGACTGGCTAGAAATGATATTGTGTCATGTGGCTTTCAAGCTTTCTCCAACATTACCAATGAAGCTACTAGCTTTTCAAATATTTTTATTACTACTACAAAATTAAAATCATTATACAAAAAAAAGCTTTAACAAAGCAAAATATAAATAACTCTTGCCTCTTTGTCACAGAGACACCCAACACACATGCATTTTACATTTGTATGAGCCTGAACATCACTTGATGGTTCGGAAGACATGGCACAACCAGCCTCAATAATGACTAGGGATTAAAAAGAAAGTTAAAATGTTGGGTGTGCTCAAGGGTTGGGATATACCTAGTGGAGTTTTTGACTTTTCACCTTTACAAGAAGAGACTCCTTCTCCATCTTGTCATATCACAGAGTTGCCTCACTTTCAAAAGTCATTTGTCATATGGAATGCGAAGCAAATACAAGCACAAAACTCCTTTGGCCATCCAGAACAGGCATGTGATTCCTTGTCTCTTGAGTCACTGTGCTGACTTCTTTATATGTTCTATTTCTATTGCATAGAGAGAGTGAATCTTACAGTCTAGGCTAATGCGGTACTTGTGCATTGACAAGTGCATAATAGAACCCTTCCAGCGCCAGCAGCTGGCTGTGAGTTCCCTGTTCTAGTACTTTGCCATTCTGAATGACAGCTATGAGGTCAGAATTCTGGATAGTCGACAATCTGTGGGCAATAACAATGCAGGTTCGACCTTGTCTAGCTTCATCCAAGGCCTTCTGGACAATCTGCAGGCAAAAGCAAAAGACAAACATCTTTACAATGACAGCACAAACAGGACACACAGCTCCTTTAGATAAATTTTAACCATTCAACTGTTTATTATACATACATTGTAGGACATAAGGTGAAGGTTTACATACCTTTTCACTTTCTGTGTCAAGAGCTGACGTGGCTTCATCCAAAAGAAGAATTGCTGGTTTTCGGACAAGGGCACGGGCAATAGCTATTCTTTGTTTCTGTCCTCCTGAAAGCTGGGCTCCTTTATCACCTACCCGAGTTTGGTATTTCTGTAGAGTTGTTTTGTTTTTTTGAAAAAAAGCAAATAACAGGCTGTATAAGTGTTGTGAAAAATCATCAAGTCACAAAGCAATATTAAAGCTTTTATGCAGTGTGCTATATAAAGTTAGAAATAAATAAGAAAAATAACAAATGAAATATAATTAAGTAATCTAAAAAGCTCTATAACACAGCATGAAATCCTGGTCCATTCCAATTCAGGAGCTTTTTGCAACTCAACAGCAGGTGAGTTTAACACTTTGTTTTCTGGACCCAGAGAAGTCTGCAGTCAAATATATCATGTTTGGTCGGCCATTTAAAAAGCCTTTTGCCCAAGCTCAAGAGAAACAGGGCAACTTAGAGGATAACCTTTTCAGAAGATCCACATGCCTAGTAGAAACACCTTTCCTTCTTTCTTTAATGAAAAATTGAATAAGAATGCCACATATATCCCAATATTTCATAGATAAAAACTGGGATGTGGGTAGTCAAGCAACTTCAGAGTGGAGTTAAGAAGGCAAAAATTATTAATGAGGATGAACACACAAGCTGGTAGAAATTGCAGCAGTTTTCTTTTGCCTGAGTTTACTAGGAAGAGCAAGACTCCACCCCTTCCTCTCCTTTCTGTGCTGCAAAGATTTGTTCAGAAGGGGTTTGCACTACCTTTTTCCAAAGGCTGAGAGATTTGCCCATGGCTACCTAGTGGTTACCACAGCTGAGCAAGGATTCAAACCCTGGTGTTCCAGACTTCTAGTCCAGTACTCAAACCAGTATCCCACACTGGTACCCAGCACGAGTACCACTGATCCTAATTGAGACTAGCAATTGGGGTCAATTAAATAAATGCTATTCTGGTCTTTCTGTTGGTTCAAGGCTCAGAGCTAAGGTCTCGGAGGTAAGAACAAGGCTTTTTGCTGTTGTTCTTAGGTAAGGAGCTTTCGAGAGCATGTATAATTTTTTTTAAAAGTAAAAGTTGCTTAAGGAATTCCTTTATTCTTCAGTTCTTTTAGTCCCACATTATAAAAGAGAAATTCCACCATTCATCAGAAGCAGAATTTTCATTTCTGATGGTTTCTTTCACCAGATTCCTTAAATAAGCCAAAAATTTGTTTCTGAGTGCCTTCAAGAAGTGTCTGATATGTGGCAATCCTAAAGTAAACCTATCACTGAGTTTTCTTGGCAAGATTTGTTCAGAAAGGGTTTGCCTTTGCCTTCCTCTGAGGCTGAGAGAGTCATTTGCCCAAGATCACCCAGTGTGCTTCCATGGGTGAGTAGGAATTCAAACCCTGGTCTCCAGCATCATAGACCAATGCTCAAGCCACTACACCATGTTGCCCCCCTCCCATGCCTGTATCCTACAAAAATCAATTTGGTATGCACCCAGATTCTGTTCACATTTTCTGAGATGTTAATTCCTTTTTATTAAAGGAATTCCTATCAGATAGGTGTCCACAGGAATGCAGGCTTAGTTATTTATGGCTGAAATTCATAGCACACGTAAATAGTAGGGAGACCAAACTTTCCAACCAACATGCTTTCTAAGCTGACATGCCAAGGACTGGTCTGCAGGCCTGAAATGGTCTGTGCCCCAGCTTTTTGCAAAAGAAAAATGTCAGTGAGACACAGATATGCAGCATTGCTTCTTTTGTGTTTTGTTGTTCATCCAAGATGATCCATGCAAAGTGAGAGGGATATTCTTGTTGAGAAAGAAAGCAATGAACCACTAACCTCTGGGAGGTTTTGTATAAAGTCATGAATGTTAGCTGCTTTAGCTGCTTCTTCCACTTCTTCCTGGCTGACGACTCTGCTGTTGTCACCATACTGGATATTCTCTGCAATGCTGCAGTCAAACAGAATAGGTTCTTGCTGCACAAGCCCCAGTTGGGACCTCAGCCACTGAATGTGCAGAGATTTGGTATCCACTCCATCTGCAAGCTGAAAACAGAAAAAGAGCTTTGGAAATCCTGACTGCAAATTCTGAAATTAGTTCCTCCAGATCTGGACTTGGAAAGCTCCCCCACACAACCCTCCCCCCAGCAGCTTAATCTATTTTAATGGACACTTTACTAGTAGTGAATTCATATGTATTAATTTGAATGCAGTTCTTACTATATACAGCATTGAATTTTGTGTATTTCTGTTGATGGACTTACATGTATTTATATGCGCCAAACTAAATATGTCCAGATTTGTACAGGTTGGAAATGGAAAGTATTTGGATATATGGATATTTGGAGACAACTTTTCATACACATTAATTAAAGACATCCAGCCTTTCCACAAGTATGTTTCAATATTAAGTTGTCACTATGATTTGTATGTGAAGCAACTGAAAGGCATTATATTTTAAATCCAGAAACGTAAGTTTAGATGAATGCAAGTATGAATTGTCTTATTGAACTCAAAATCTGCCATTTTTAACATCTAAATCACTGAATAAGACTGCTAAGTGGAAATGGCAATGGCAATTATAATACTATTACTGGTCCTGTTCATTGGTTATTTCAAAGGGATACTATATCTGCACCTATGGGTGATCAGCTATTGTATTTATTCATAGGAGACACTTGTGACAAAAAATTCTTTGTAGGTTGACTGCATAGCTCCAACCATCGGGCTCCTATCATTCCTTTTGTCTTTTTACCCTCAAGATCTCTCACTGGATCTGGTACCCTGGCCTCAAATGGCTGAGTTGTTCTGTGGGATCAGTACAATAAAGTGTGACCAGTTTTTCTCATTGGAAATGGTTTGTTTTAAATCTATGTGAAACATAAAAGCTGAACAAGGCAAATACTGAGCCAAAGCCTCCTCATCTATTTTGCATCAACATGGCTTACAGCTGAAACAAACAGTATACTCCTTACAGCTGAGGCTGGGAACTTGTGGCCTTTTAGATGTCGATGAATTACTACTATTCCCATCATTCCTCAACACCAAAGGGGTCAGCAAGAGAATCTAACAACACATAAAGGGTTACGGATACCACATTACTAGGATGCCGTGGTGGCAGCTGATGGCTCCCAGTGTTGGTAGATTGGCTACCCATATTCAGTAGGACTCTGGATTTTAGTTAAATTTTAAAGGGATTATCTGAAATGCTGAACTTATTTGGGGGATAGGCTAGCTCCTATAAAATACGGGCTAAAACCTGATGGATTCAGTACCCCACTGATATGAGGGCCACCAGCTACCTCTGCAGGGATGCTACTGAAAAGCACTGTATGTTATTGCCATCTTGGTCATAACACATTAAATTACTTGCTTGTATGGATTGCTGTGAGTTTCTGTGGTCATGCTGCTCTCTGGAGTAATTGTGGAGATGCCAAGGAAGGAAAAAATACACTCAGAAAGGCAATTATGAGCACTGTAGCTAATACAGCGAACTCCTCATTGAGGAGACAATTTTTGCTGTATTGTTTGTTCCAGGTCAAAGTACAGACGTAGTCACTGACTCACCACTTGTCCTGATCCTGGGTCATAGAATCTCTCCAGAAGCTGAATGGAGGTGCTTTTGCCACAGCCACTGCTCCCCACCAGGGCCAGAGTCTGCCCTTTGTTAACCTTTATACTGAGGCCTTGCAAAACTTGAACTTCCTGTCTGGTTGGGTATACAAAATGTATGTCCTTGAATTCAACATTGCCTTCAAATTTCTTCTGTTGAAGGGAGAGAAGGAACATAGAATATGCTGTATGATCACACATTTTTTTTAACCAGAATTTCTCTATTTGTTTTGGAAACAAAAACAGTAACCCTGGCAAACAAGACATCCCTCTCTGTGTCAGACATTAAACAAGAGATGGTATATTGTATCTTCTCTGCTTCTTACGCCAATAACAGTAAAATCCTCTCAGAAGAGCTGGGGATCCTCCTGAGTAGCCTGGAATGGAGTGAAAAGGGGGAATAATCACCCCACATTGAGTGGAAGCACCTTGAGCAAGTGGTATACCTCTGAGCTTTTGGGCTACTACCTTGCAGAGCCCTGTAAGAAAGCCTGCATTGTTCAAGGGGCCCCTCTTCTTCCTAGAGAGGGTCTAGCAGGAGGGTTGTATGATCTCTGGGAATGTGCAAGAATTTGTTGGACAGCATATCAAATTAATAGCATCATGAAAACCAAGGAGATTTCCAAACAAGTCTGGGATAAAATTACACAGAACCATTAACCAGGGTTGGATTATTAAAAAACAAAACAACCCTCTCCTAAACTATGAACATTCCATGAAGCATTGTTAAGTCCATGATTATGCAACAGAATATGGCTCAATTACTACTCTGCCCACCAAACTCAGTGACTGAGTAAGGAAAATATTAGTCCTAGAAGCAAGCAAAAGGTTAAAGGTAACTTTGAAGGAACTGTAGAGATCTGCAGCTGAGATGGAATAAACTAGTCATGGGACAGTCATCATCTGGATGTTCCACAAGCTGGGCTTCATAGAAGACTGCTGAAAAGAAAGTCATTGCTTGGACTTGGCAAAAATGCATACAGGAGACATAAAAAATACAGTGTGTCCTCCATGTACGTGGGGGTTCTGTTCCAGGAATCCCCACGTAAAACAAAAAAACTTGAACATCACATCTCACTATAGTCAATGGACATGACATGTGTGCCTATGACAGCATAGGTGCACACCTGCTGCATCCATTGACTATAATGGGAAGTGATGTTTTGTGTGGCCTAATGTTTATGTGTGTGGAGGTCACAGTAGAGGAGGGGCTATGGTACATGAACAACAGGTCTCTGGTTCGATGAAACCAAAACTGAATTTTTTGGCCTAGCTGCAAAATATTACGTGTGGCACAAAGCCAACAGAACTCATTGCCTTAAGAACATCACCTCAACAGTGAAGGATGGCAATGGCAGTCTAATGTTGTAGGGATGCTTTTCTTCAGCAGAGACTGTGAAACTAGTCTGGATAGAGGGGAAGGTGGAGGGAGCCAAACACAGGGCAACTTTGTTTCAGGTTGCAAGGGACCTGGGACTTGGGCAGAGGTTCATCTTCCTAGAGGACAATGACTCTAAGCACACAGCGGGAGTAACCTTATGCCCCAGTCAAAGCCCAGCTCTCAATCTGATTAAGAATCTGCAGCAAGACTTAAAAGTTGCTGTTCACCAACTGAAAGCTGAGAGAGCTGGAACAATTTTGTCAAGAAGAATGAGCAAAAATGGCAGAACCCAGACACATGAAGCTGACAAAGGAGACAACTAGCTGTCACTGCTTCCAGAGGTGCTTCCACGCAATACTGACTCACGGGGATGAACACCTATCCAATCAACAAATATTATACATTCACACTGTGTGGAGTATCAAATGGTAACAATGCTAATTAAATCCTTATCATTTCCAGGTTGTAGCACAATAAAATGTGGAAAGTCAAGGGGTGTGTGAGAATCCTTCTGCAAGATACTGCAGTAGATTATCTTGGGAAGATATACCAAAACAATTCTTCTCTGTTGAGTTTTACAGAATCAATATCTATTTAAAATTTGCTGAAGGCAAGAAAAAAAAGTGAAATTATATTTTTTCAATTTTAATGGCTACTCTTCTAGGATAATATACATAGTACTGCATTTACTTTCTCCATTTGGTTTGCTGCATCATATAAAAACAGTTGGGCAGATTCTAACAATTTGAAAGATCTGTTTTAAGTGGTCTGACTTAAAACCTTGGCCTTGAGGCATCACACACAAATGGTTGGATACATTCTCACAATCTTTGGAAAGGATATTTGGGATGTTATGACTTGACACATGGATTAAGTGGATTATGCGATATTCACTTTTTGGGGCCAATGGGCACGCCCAGATTCATACAGAGTAGTGTCTTTACTAGTCAATTGGGAGAGACTCAGTTTCTGAAATGCAACTAAAACTGATTGACAACATAAGGAATGTTTGAGCACCCAAAGTGATAGCTATCTTCCTTCAATTTTAAACACTGCCTGTTAATCAGACCAACATTGAAGAGACTGAAATAAGTAATACTACTGCCTATTTATTCTAACTCTATGAAAGAGGCATAACAGTTAATTTAATGCACTAGAAGGAACAAGTAGTGCTTGCAAGACCTTACCAATTTTTCACCCTCTTCACTATAGCTGTCAATTAGTGGATTCCGATCCAAAAGCTGAAAAATTCTTTGGGCAGAAACTTTTGATTTGCTAAAATCAGGTGCAAGAGAATTAGTCTGGCCAACATTCATGGAAGCAAAAATCACTGAAGCAAAGACTCTGGAAATATAAAAATACAAAAATTAAGGAGCTGTATATAGACACCAAGTACAGACTTCTGACATCATGTGCACTGCTAAAGTTAACTGTGAATGACTATCAATATTATGAATGAAATTCTCCATAATAGCATAGCATTTTATTGTATACACCCTGAGATTCCTAGATATAGCACTGAATATAAATATGTGAATACAATAATAACTAAATAATAATAGCTCCCTTTTATCACAGCCTGTGTATTCACTGAGTGCTGTTCCGCTCCCATAATACTGCCAACATCGAATAGGCATTAAATACTATTTGTTGTCATATAGCTAGGCACAAAAGAAAACTTTGGACACAGTGACTATGTTTAGCGCATCCCAGGATTAAAGAATTCTCTGTAGTACAAGAGCTTACTATTATTCAAGTGAGCTGACAATTCAAGACATTCAAAACATTATCTGAGGCTTCAAATCCTATACACACCTACTGGGAGTAAGCCCCACTGAACTGAGTAGACACTACAGGACTGTGCTACAAATTTCACAGGATGAAAGACTGTTTTCTCAATACACCAATAATCTACTAGTCCATAGAAGCATAGAAGGGAATATGAAAACTAGACTACAGATTTACAATGCCCACAAGCAGAAATTGAAAACTATGCTTTGTTTTGACTTAGGCATATGAATAGACAAACACAGGGAACACACTTCACTCCTTTTTGTACCACATTGGGACATCTGAACTTGACTTTCAAGAACAACATGAACATTGTGTGTTATGCTTTTACCAGAGTTCATGTTTCCATATGCTCTGCAGTCATCATCAGAGTGCTACAAGGTTACCAGCAAATAACAGCCTGAATTCTATCAGCGAGTCCCAGCTAAATTAAATCCACTGAATCAACTGTTAAATCATAAGTCAACACATAGGTAAGTTTATTAATTCAATAGTACAGTCTAGTCAGGACTAACAGTAGGATTCAACCCACCAACATTAAGTCTTTAAGAATATATTAAAAGCCTTTTAGAATGAAATTAAAGATCTGTCTATAGTTGTGTTTCTCACAGTGACCAACTATATACCTTACAAATAAAGTGTGAAGGCAATAAACCTTTCCATAACTGCTTATCAATAATTGACATTCAGTGTCAGTGAAGTTCCGTATAGCTAACATTAGCAGTAGTAAGTATCCAACAGATTTTAACTCCATGTTGTGTCTGCCTCTTTGAGAGACAAAGAACAGGCCTCTTTCAGTAGATATCATGTTCTACACCTAGATATACACAGCTACATATGAAGATTTGCACATTTGTTTTTAAAGATGAGTTAGTGTTTGAATTCCTAAGCATAACACAAGTCATTAGAAACTCAAAAGATAAACTCACATAAAAAGTTGTTCGAAGCCCATGAAGCAATGGGTGATAAGCCATGCTCCAAATCTGAAGACAGCAGCATTTATAAAATAGTTAGTACTATTGGATAGTCCATATGCCAATGCGCTAATGGGAGCTTTCTTCAGAGTGTCCCTAATAGAAACAAAATCCAATCAGAAAGCACAATTTCTTATGAATCAAGGAGGAACAGAACAGAGAAATATATGTGAAGCACATTGACATAGAATTTTCATCATTTTGTAATCTCTAAAAAGAATAACACTTTGCCCTATCTGCATCTTATTTAATACATGTACACTCAACACTTGGTGGGATAAAGAAATCATGCCTGTTGGCCTGTGTCTCCTATAGTTGTCCCACTTTGGGATGTGACTCATATCTTCATGTTAGACAAAACATACATTATACAATCCCAGCTATGTAGGTCCAATAACTTTCAGTTCTTACCAATCAAGATTGGGCAAGCAGGTATTCAAGTCTACTGTGCTAATAGATTCTAACCATGTCTTCATCACTTATACACTGTGCCCAATTATGAGCTTAGAACTAGAGCTTAGGAAGAGCCCAAATGTTGGGTGGATGCACGCTGATGAACCACTGCACCTTGTATATATTGTACTCTACTTAATTTCAATTTAGCATGGATTGCTCTTTAGTGTCTACAGTTTATTCATATAAATTCATTGCAAATACTTACTAATGAATGAGTACTTCATTCCTTTTCTTAACAAAAACAAAAAAATCATGGGAATCTTCAGACAACTTTATAGGAACTAGACAATGAAGATTCTAGTGTCATGGTTACAAATAGTTGCATTTGCAGGTCCTGAGCTTCCATTTGGAAAGTTTCTCTAACAGAAGTATGCTAATATGTAGGTCACTGGATATTTCTTGTGAGCCATTGGCTACTACATGTCACGCAACTGCTTTCAAAGCACTAGTGTGTTCACAGTTATTACAAACATCACTAACATTGCTCCGGAAAGACTACTTTCTAAAAATGTATGAAAAAAATTATACAAAGCTGATTCAGTTAGATTCTCAGAAACTTATACACTCTGAATTTTCCCCTCTCTCTCCACAATGGTAGCTGGCCCTACCATTAGAGAAAACAATGTAACTGACTGCTTCAGGCACCAGATTCAAGGGGCACTAGTAGAATTTTCCAGCTGTTTTTCCTGAATACTAAGCCGTCCTTCCTTTAAAGGGGAAGATGCATCCACACATCATGACACAATCCATAAACTGGCCTTCAGCCCTCAGCTGTAGTGGAGTATACACCCCCATTACCAGTGCTAAAATACAGGAAGATTCAAGCAGCAACCTGATCACATGGCTGGGGAAGGGCCACTAGTGTGTCCTTCAGCTCAGATAGCAAGATAATTTGTTTGAACCTGCTATTTCCCTCCCTCCCACATTCCCCTCCCCTCATACATTTGTATGTACATACAGTTGGCCCTCCACATTTGCAGGTTTGACTTTCACAGATTTGATTATCTGTGAGTTTCCCCTACCTGTGCAACCCTTCCCTCAGGTGTTTCTTTTCCAGGGGAACCTCCCCTTTCAGCAGCTTTGATCAGACTGCAGAGCCCTTAAAAAACCACCCCTGGTACTCTTTCTCTTCCACCAGCTGACCAGCTAAGGATGGCTTGCAGACCATTTTCTTATTATCACAAGCCCTCTCCCACTGTCCCCCTCACCTAACGAAGGAGCTGGGCAAGGGAGCAAGTACAGGGCCACCATGCCAACCCACTCCCTTTTCCATATCCTTCCTCTGACTACTTTGAACCTTGGGTGTCCATTTTCCACCATGCGTTGGCCCCCTTCCCACAGATACACACAAAAACATTGTGTCTCCAGGGCTAAGCGTGAACTGGAACAACCACATGGACACTGAAATATTGAGAAAATAAGCCCACAACTTTATTCGCTACAGGTGTGACAGGGTTGAACATGTGCATGGGTCCAGATCCAGGCATCATGCAACCCACCTCTTAGCCAATGAGCCTGATATACCGCCAGGTGGGAACTACCTAGTGGCAGGCATGAAGGCCACCTGCCCACCGAGCAGTGCTGAGGATGTGTGCACCAGCTATACAGTTGAGAGGCTCAGCTAGAAACACTCCAGATGGACTGGAAGGAACTGTGTACAGCCAAGGACTCAAACTGCCATCAGCCAATGTCTCAAGCCAGCACTTTAAAAATCACTGGCTGTTGCCAGATGTGTCCCCCCCCCGCAGGCAGTGCAGAAGCTGCCAGGAAGGCAGAAGCAACTGCTCGGTGACCACATGGCCATCACACCACATCCCCCGAACTGCAAATCCACTGCACTTTAAGTCATGCAGCTATATTTTTGATATTTGCAATTGTTTCACTTCTGCGGGGGTCCTGTGCCTCTAACCCTAGCAAACATGGGGGACTGACTGTATACTCACACATGCATGTACACAGTCGGTCTGCCGTATCTACAAATTTTACATCCACAGATTCAACCAACCACAGTTTGAAAATATTCTCCCACCCCCCCCAAAAAAGGCAAAAGCAAACTTTGACTTTGCCATTTTATCTATGAGATGCCAATTTATTATACCATTGTACATAATGGGATTTGAGCATCCATGAATTTTGATATTCCCCAGGGGTCCTGGAACCAAACCCTAGAGGACAGTGAGGACCCACTGTATATCCCTGAATAAAATTCACACATAAAATCAAGTCCTGAAAACAGTACATTTACTGGCATGCAAGATTTTTTTACCTGTATGGACCTTCTAAGCTCGCCTTGTATCTTTCAAAAAACCTGTCTTCTCTTGTCAAGGAAACTAATGTCCTTATATTTTCCACAGCTTCTGTTGAAATCTTAAGATTGGAAAAAAAAATAAGAAAAAATTGAAGTCATTAAAGATGATCAGTGTGGCAGATAAGCCCTGGTGGCGCAGTGGTTAAATGCCAGTACTGCAAGCCCAAAAGGTTGTGAGTTCGATCCTGCCCGGCTCCAAGGTTGACTCAGCCTTCCATCCTTTCGCAGGTCGGTAAAATGAGTACCCAGCTTGTTGGGGGCATGTATAGAAATGTTTCGAAATACATGCTATTTGTAAGTTGTTCGCCGCCTCGATCCATATGGAGAGGCGGGATACAAATAAAAAAATAAAAAAATAAAATAAAAAAAATAAGGCAGTGGGGTGGTGACTGAAGAACAGAGAAGTAGAAGGAGAAAAGCAGTCTAAGGAAATCTGAAGTCAGTTGCTGTGAACAGCAGAAGACTGTGTTGTGAGACTCTGGTGAAGCCCACTGGATGATCTTGAGTGTGTTACTCTCAGTCCCAGAAGACCCCATGATAGGTTCACCTTAAATTTGTCAGAAATAGCTTGAAGGCACACAACAACAGTAATAACAACAACAACAACAACAACAACAACAAGAGACCAGCACCAGAATGATTCAGTCAGAGGGCTGAATCTAAACAATGTTTGATGGCTAGGTCATCCTTGAACTAGTCATATCCAGGAAATTTAGTTAAGGGAGAACTTACTCTTCCAGCTTCTTCAAGGGCTTTTTGATTCTTTGCCGCATGACCAGACATGGATTTGATTCTAATGCCATGTGCACCAGCAATTAAGGGAATACAGGCCAGAATGAGCAATGTTAATTGCCAACCATGTACAAAAGCAATAATAAGGGCAGTCACAAGTGTGAAAAAATTCATGGTTAATAAGCTCAGCCGACTTCCAGTAGCCTAAAAAGCAAAGCAAACAAACAAAAACACTAAGTTCTTATTTTTCCAGCACAAAGAATTTATTATTTTTTTAAAAAAAGAAGACAATGAGTGTGGTCTTTTCTTTTTCAAGTTGCAAGGTTTAATACAGCAGTGTAACAACTCAACCTTTCAATCTCTTACTAAAATAATGAGACATAATTTAAGTTCAACCAAGAAAGCATGAGGAACTTCTATTTCCCCCCTTGGCCTTGACCAGTGCTTCCATCCTGCTCTTGCCAAGTCTTGCTACTAAACTTTTTGAAAACTTTTGGAACTATTGAATAGTCTCACACAATAATAGTTTCTTTATACAGCTCCTCTCTGATAGTTCTAGCAATTGTGATTTTTAGCAGTGCACCATGGGTGAATGGAAGACTGTCTCTTCATTCCAATATTATGTCAGCAAGCAATGCTACAATACTCTTTGTTTTAGTATTGAAAAGAACTCATCCATGGGCATTTAAGCAGTACAAATCATTCTCTAGCTAGCCCCCTCTTGGCCTTCTGTAGCTGAATGTCCAGTGGCACAAAGCTTACAGTAGATAGGCTGAACCACTGTCACAGCAGCTACAAAATAAGGTATTGACAGTTGAGCATTTAAAGTATCAAGCAGTCTCAAGAGAAGATTTACCATGCTATTTTCTGAAACAGCTCTTTGGTTTGCACCCTGCTATCAATATTTTAATTGAAACATAGTAAGTAAATAGAAAACGTACTCCTTTGACTTGAGAAGCATCTGTTGCAAGTCTGGTTAGCAGAACACCAATGCCATTGTTATGGTCATCAAACCATCCAATTTCCTAAAAATAAAAAAGTGGTTCAAATCATGTTTGCAAATATTTCTTGTCAAAACTCAGAATTTTAGGGCTATCTGGGGTTATATGACATGAGTGATTAAGGATTCACTAAACTGTGCATCAAGGCTTAGGTTCATTCTTTGCTATAATAAATACTGCTGAGGGTTTTCCATGAACAGGATAAAATTCTAGTGGATTTTAGTGGGTTTGTTAGGTCGTTCATCTAGGAAAATCTGCATTATCTTCACTTGAAACTCTGGACCTCTCCTCAACAGACTGATCTGCAAAATTCTGTGGGCCTGTTTGAACCCCAATTGATCAAGAAGAGATGGGCAGTTTGGGAAAGATTCTTATCTGAAACCCTGCAGAGTTCTGACAGTCAATGCAGGCAACACTAAATTAGATGAATTGATTACCTGACTTGCTATAGTACATTCCTACATATCTTACTTGTTTGTGTCTAATCTCTCCTAAAACAATTTGATGCACACCATTAAGCACAGTTATTTTTTACCCTGATTATATGACGCGTACAAATTTTTATTTTGATATATTGTAATTTGAGACAAATGGAACAGTCAATAGATCAAAGGCCTGACCCACTCTAAAACTGTGTTTTTGTTCCCCACCCCCATATGCTATATTCTGTTGCTACCTGTCGAAGCAATGCTTTGAATGAAAGCGACCGCAACCGCATAGTCAGAGCTTCTCCAGACTTCCCGAACATGAATCCCTGAAAAGCATAAAGAAAAATATTTTAATAGTATATTCTAGGGAAATGTTCCAACCTCTTCAAAAACCAATACCCTGTAGATGGGGATGTTATCTATTAGAACAGAGTGCACTATGAATCTTGCAGCAAGTTCTGATATGATTCCTTATCTTAAGGTAAGTCGATAGAGATTACTGACACTTCTCTATAGTCCAGAAGCTGGAAGAGGCAATAAGCAGGTTGACTGTTCTGGACCTGCTCTTAAGAAACAGGGAAGGACTGATCAATGGAATTAAGCTAGTGGGAACCCTGGGTAGGAGTGACCATGTCCTTTGAGATTCATTATACACAGGAAAAAGAAAGCTGAGTATGTGCACTCTGGACTTTAACAATGCCGATATTGATAAACTTAAAGAAATACTGGGTGAGTTCTCATGGTCACAAATACTCAAAGAGAAGTGAATTTACTACAGATGGGGAAGTGAGAAAAAGAGGACTAGGGCAACTACAGACAAGTTAGCTTAATAACAATGCTGGGAAAAGTTCTAGAATAGATCTTTAACCACTTATAAAGAATGCTATTATTACTAAGAATAAGCATGTATTTCTAAAAAAGATGTCATGGCAAAGTTACAAGCTTGATACTTATTTATTATTATTTATTATATTTATATGCTGCCTTTCTCAGGGAAATGTTGTACATATAGTGTATCATTTTTTTTGGTTAGCCTATTGGCAATACCTCATATCATATTCTTGTAAATAAATTGATAAAATGTGGGCTCAGTGATGCTACTGGTAAATGGATTTGTAGTGATGCTACAATTACATGGATTTGATTAATGGGCCAAAACCAAAGAGTCTGCGCTAATGGTTTCTGGTCACCTTGGATAAAAGTGTTAAGTAGGCTGCTGCAGGATTCTGTCCTGGGCCTAGTGTTGTTTTTAACATCTTTACAAGCTATCTGGATAATGGAACAAAGGGCATTCTTACCAAATCTGCAGGTGACACTAAACCTGGAGAGGCAGATAATATCTCAGAAGATAGGATGCAAGGTAAACTTAACAGATTGGAGAACTGGGCCAGTTTTAACAAAATAAATTTCTACAAGTATAAATATGTAATGTATTATATTTAGGTATTAAAAAAAACCAGGTGTACATATACAAGATGGGTGGCTTTACGAAAGGATATGTGAAAAAGATCTAGGGTCTTAACAGACCACAAGCTGAACTTGATAGTGTAATGCTCTGGGAAAAAAGCCAGTGAAGTTCTAGGCTGCATGAACAGAAATATACTGTACAGATAAAAGGGAGTAGCAATAGTCTATTTGGTCAGGCCTCACTTAGAGCACTGTGTTTACTTTTGGGCACTACAGTAATATGTATATGTATACACATGTATATGTATATATGTATATATGCACAAGCTGTAATGTGTCCAAAGGAGAAAAAGGATCTGGAAACCAAACCCTGAGGGAGTGGCTAAGGGAATTTGATATATTAAACATGGAGAAGAAGAGAGGTGGTTTGATAGCCATTTCATAAACTGGTTATCACGTAGAAGATGGAGCAAACTTGTTTTCTGCTGCTCTAAAAGATAGGATTTCAAAACTTGGGATCCATATTACAAGAAAGGAGATTCCAGCTAAACATTAGGAAGCATTTCCTGCTGCTAAGAGCTGTTCAGACTACCCTAGAAAGTGATGGGCTCTCCTTCATTGGGAGTTTTTAAGCAGAGGTCAATAGCTGTTCTCAAAGCAAGGGGTTTGGACAAAATGGCCATGGAAAGAGTCTATAAGAGAACTTTGATGAATGGAACTTCCATACAGCAAGTCATCTGAAAATGTGATTAATACTCTTTGCAAAAAAGATATTCCTTGTTTTTCAGATTTCCTGAGTATGTTTGTAGATAATCCTGGTGTCCCCAAATGTTACCAATCCACTGTGCCTTTCAGATTTTCCTTTCTAGCATACCATCATTTAATAGGTCTTACATTAGTGCCTACCTGAATTATATATGTGATTAAGCTGATCAGTCCCAGCAGAAGAAACAACAAAGAAAACAAGACTGCATTTTGACTTCTCTTTGAACTGTCTTGACTTAGACCTCCAAAAACCTGGGTTGCAAAACATAGTATTAACCATCAATACAGAAAATAATTACTTTCAATCTTTCTACTTAGTTTAGTTTATGATTAAATCTGTAGAAACAACTGTTTCAGACTCTAACACACTGGTCATTTCCGCACTAGACTCTTATAGTGCCTTGAGGCCTCTCCTTAAACTGCAAACCCAAGGATTCCATAGGATGTTGAAAGTGGAATAATAGCGCTATAAATGTCTAGTGCGGAAATGGCCACTGCTGCAAGCCAACTGTGATTCTTCCTCTCTTCCTTTTAGGAGCCAGTTGATTTTTCTTCAGATGTTCCAGCAACCACATTGCCTGCAACTTTCCTCTCAAAAAGTTTGCATCTATTTTCCCTTGTTTTTATGTTGCATGTTACTCCCCAGTAATGACATTGTATTTACATAACAATTTCTACATCAACTCCATATACTTCAAAAGATATGACTGAGAGAACTTATTATTGTAATCCTATGGCATTCAAGAAACAGAAGATCAAGGTCTTGATCAAAATTGCTAGATACAAAGTTGAAACCTAATGTAAGGAAACTGTAACTCTAAAGCCTGGAAGAAACCTACACAGGAGTCTAGCTGTTCGTTTAAAATATTCAGAGTTCACATATTAAATTGATAGTTCCCTAAAGTGGTTCACAGTTAGAAGACACAAATCAACACATACTTAAACAACTCTAACCAACTATTAATATAATAAATAATTATGATTCCACAATCAGGAAGGCATCACTAAGACTTTTTTTTCTAGCTATCACCCACCTCCTCTCAGAAGGCAAGAGCATTTAGCAGAACTCTGATGCAGATTTTCAAGAATATGTGAGTACATATGTGAGATGCTTGTCTCTCTCTTTTCTAATACTAGCACCTCAACCAATGACACTGAGTGGTATGAGTGTTAGTGCAGATAAGAAGAGGTACTTCTTCATTCAACACGCAGCTGAATTATAGATGTTGCTTTCACAAGATGTACTGATGACCACCAATTTGGATGGCTTAAAAAGGGAGTTAATCAAAGCATAAGACTGTCATTGTTGTGATGGCTATGCTGTACATCCAGCATCTGAAGAGGCATCCCTTTCAGCATGAATGCTGAAGAACATGAAGGGAAGATGTCATTGCACTCACATCTTATGGATTTTCCACAGGCATCTGGTTTGCTATCCACAGAGCAGAATCCTGGACTAGATAGGTCTTTGGTCTGATCTAGCATGAGTTTTCTTATTTTCTAGGCCAAGTTACCTTAAGAAATAATATCAGCATTCTGAATTGCAAAGCCTGAAAAAAAATTGCCATGTTGCCTGTGAGAACCTGGGTTTTATAGTACAAAAAGTACATTTTCAAAGCTTTGTAATAAATAGTAAATACTTTGGTCAGTGCATTCTTCCTCTCTGTCTGTGGATGGACAGACAGACAAACAGAAAGACAGACTAGCCAACCAGCCAATTTAGAGCAAAATATCTCGCTTTTCAGTGAAAAAGAAAAGAAAATATTAAGACAACAACTGAAAGACATAGTTCAAGAGTGAGAAAGAAAGATTTTTATGGAGGCTGAGGCAAAAGCTACTGAACAGTCCTAAACAGTCCTACACTTACCCCAATCATTTTACCAAACACAACTGCAAATGCAGGAATAACACCCCCTCCAATGGCTGCAGCAATGACACCAACCACTATGTAGCAAAATTCAGGCTTATTCAGGGCCAGAATTCTAGAATATGGCACCTCAGGGAGCTTCTCTTCCTGTAAAAATAATAATTCCAGTTGTCACCAGAAGGCGAGAAGACTGCAAGAGGCAATGTAATTGCTGGGTAATGAACCAGATTAGTAAAATAGTACAAAGAAATTCACATAAATTATCTATAAGGAAACATATTGAACTATGTCAATCTGCTGATTTCCATGACCTCAGAGCATTAATTGTTCACTCGAGAATGTGGACAAACAACAAAAAGGAACAAACGGTGAAGTTAGATCACAATCTATTTGAAAGGGACATGGAAAAGTCAAAGGGAAGGCAACTTTAATGGATTAATTGTACTCTTCCTGTCTTACATTATTAATTTTTAATAACTGTTAATTGGCATCTTATCTTAATGTTACTATGCTTAATTCCAATTTATTTTGATCTCTCATTATTTCAGTGCTTTGATGTGAAAAGCTGTGGATTACTTTCTTTTTTTTAAATAGTACTTATTAATGTTAAAAAAAATAAAAGGGCCTACAAAACCAATATAGCAATATCAGAAGATTAATCCACATATCATGTATGCTATTGGCAGCTGAAATATCACTAGAATTTCAGAAGTACAGGGTTTGTATTAGTATCAAAACAACTGCAGAGTTGACTGAAATTATGGTTCAATAGTTCTACCTTTCCCTGAAAATGAAGACATCAGTTTATCATTGCCTGTGAGTTGTGTGAAGGCAAAAATCATACACATGAATAAAAACAAAATATTAGATGATGTTATCGTAGATAATATTGATAGATGGTGATAAAAAGAGGACCATATTACAGCAACACGACATTCCAAACTATTTAAAACAGATAATCTCAGAAATGCTTCACCTGATTCTGTTTTGAAAGTTATCACTTGCTACCAGTTTTCTAATTCCATTTCTACCTTCATGATTTATATCAATTTGCTCCTTATGGCTGCAACAACCCTGTTTATCAGTCCTTAAAAAAACATTAGTTTTACACAGCTTTTCAAAGACCACACGCATCTCAACCTTTCTGCACTTTCTGAGTGAAGAAAAATGTAATAGGGATGCTGTGAGGCTGTGCTCCCAGCTGTACCCCAGTGTTGCATCCATGGACATTCTCATTTTTAAAAATTAATTTTTACATATCAAACAATCAGCATTACATTAACATCCAAAATCTTACAATTGTTCCCCATAACATATAAATAACAGTGTTTCTTTCATGTTCACATTTCTATATGTTCTATATGTTAAATTCCTCTCTTCTCCCCGCTAATCAACTTGTAACCCTGTTACATATTCAGTTTTTATATTCCCATAATTCTTTTCCCTCCCTCTTCCCTATCCACCCTCCTTTCCTTGCCCCATCCTTCCCCACCCTATTATCCTTGTTTCATGTTTTCCTCAAGTCCAAAACTGATATTAAATATATTTAAACTAAACCTCCATTTTGTGGATTATCTTTATGTTGTTGTATTCTTACACTAACTTTAACTTACCTAATGCCCATACGTACATTTGCCTATTATTTCTTATTCTATGTTCCCACTCTTAATATAAAAGTTACTGTTCTCAATCCTAACTTCTTGCATAAATCACCTTCGTGGTATCTAATTTCTTTTCACCCATTCTATGATTGGTCTCCATTCCCTTTTGAACTGTTGAGCCTGAATTTCCTTTCAGCAAGCTTGATAACTTTTCCACTTCTAAAATATCCATGCATGGACATCCCCATTAGTGACCTCTAGGCTTTCTGTCCTGATATTTAAAGATAAAAAAATGAACTGGGAGGCTTACATTCTTCAAAGTGATCCACTGTGCTTCAATGTCATCTTCTGAATACTTCTATAATCCCAACAGGCATTCTTAGAAAATAAAAATGGTGGAAAGATATAGCCCAGTGTTTCATTCTGAAGAATGCTCTGCCATTCAGAAAACAGAAGCAAGTACATCTGTGTGTGTGTGTGCATGCATGCACGCATGCCCACTGTAGCTGTGTATTTTACCTGCATGGGTATTTCTGCACATCACCGGTTTGCTTTTTGTCCAATCACTATGTTGTTGTGCTTTGTGGAAACAAATATGCGATTGGGCATTTAGGGCTCTAACCTTACATCCAATTCAGTTTACAGACTGGTTTTATATTTTTGATGTAGGATTCATTGTGTTCAGGTTGTTGGCAGGTTACTTTGCTTACAGCCTCACCAGTTGACCTTCTGAGAAATGTGATTGACCACTTCAATCATACCAGCCATTTTGTGAATGAGCTAGTCTCCTCACCATGGCAGCCGTTTTGTGAAAACATCCATAACATTCTCAAAATTCCAGATGTGCCTATTGTCCCCTAAATTGTTGAAGACTCTTGGCTTTTAGAATGTCTCTTGTTGGCTGGCAAGTCTGTCTTTGCAATGGAAATGACAATCTGCACCTCAGCAAATCAAACAGGAGTTCAGTTATAGGCTTTGCCCATTTCTTGTGCTTCAGATGTGCCATCTGACTTTATTTTTAAATCTATTATTAACACTGATGGACTCACTTGGTAATTAACTGAATCTTTAATTTAAAAAAGTTTCTCTCTCTCTCTTTTTTTAAAAGAAAAGTCTAAAGCTAGAATTGAGTATGCCAGAATTTTTGCTGGACATATGGGAAACTGATGACTTTTGTTTCAAACTTGCAAAATGTTGGCTTTTGGCCCTATTCACACGGGGGTTTAAAAATGGTGTAGACCTCTGACGAGGTCGTCTACAGCATAAGGTGGATTGGGGTGGACTACTTTTGCGTAGTTCCACACCCCAATCCGTGCTAGGGCGCCCGGAAGTGGCGCCGCCGCGTGCTTTTTAAAAACCACTTTTCAAGTGGTTTTTAAAAAGCACGATTGTGCAGCCACGTGCAGCCCCGTCGCAGCACCCAGTGTGGATTTGCAGGTGTGCGCAAGGGCGTGCCTGCAGATCTGCCGGGGGTGGGCTTTCCGGCTGGCAAGCTTCTCCGGTTGGTGGAGAGCCTCCGCCAGTTGTAAGCCGCCATTCTGGGTGCCACAGGACGTCGCAGGACACCGAGGAGTGTGGAGCAGCGAAAACGCGTTGCTCCACGCGGCGACGGACTCAGGTAAGCTCCGTTTCAGGACATCTCAGGACATTTTTTCCTTCACATGTGGAAAGGGCCTTTGTTTCAAATTTGCGGAATACTCTGTATTTCTGAAATTCTAGTGATATTTCAGCTGCCAGTGGCATACATGATATGTGGAAATGTTTGGGTCAGAGCCTGATGCTAAACTGGAAAGATAGTCTTGAACGGAACGTATATGCACTTCTAGAGTAACTTGGAATCACTTTCTGAAAGAATCATCACTACATTCAATCCAAGGGTGATTTTCCTTTCTAAGATGACATTCTGAACTGTTAATAACTGCCTTATCCCTCAACTTTATTTCAGTGTCTATATCGCTCCTGTCTCAGGTTTTGTTCTTTCCTTACGATAGCTCTGTAAAAAGCCCTATTGGAGCACACCAGCACAATCATTAGAGAAATCTTTGGGAATCTTTAAAGATTTTGTATTCAACTCCAGCCAAAATATAAATTCAGCAACTTTGAACATTTCAACTTGGAATATCATCAACTTTGAACCTGAACTACAATCAGATGTCACACAATTTACAAACAAAACAAAATGAAACAAAAATTATGTCTTAATAAAATAGGATGACCTATAATTAAAACGCATACTAGCACTGACCACTTTATCCTTCTTTGCTTTCTTCTTCTTTTTCTTTCTCTTCTTCCTTTCAGAGTATCTTTTAGTAGAAACCCTACTGATGCTGTGTCTCTTAGACATTCTATGAAAGCTTCCTGCAGTAATCACTTCTGTGCTTCCAATGGTGTTCTCCAAATTGCTTCCCTCAAGATCATTTAGATCATTTTCCCCAAAATGATTTTCTTCATCGTCGTCGTCATCATCATCGTCGTCATCATCGGCTGTCTCCAGATCTGTCTCTTCTTCTGTTTCACTAGCTTGATCATCTCCACCATAGGACTAATGACAAAAGTACAACAATTCACTTTTAATAACATATATAGTTAATGGCCTTAATTGTAATAAAATGATGATTAAATCCTCATACTTGGAAAAACACATGATGCATTTTGAAGTAGTACACTTACAGACCAGTTTGGTACGTGGTTAGGAAAATGACATTTGGATTCTGTATGCCAAACATATTCCACATAAATGTCCCAGAAAGAAGTGTTAGAACAGCCCTGGTATACAATGCATTGCATGTAGCTTTTGACAGTTTTAGCACAACTAAGCCATTGTGTCTCATTACCTGCTGCATTACCAGGGCATAGTAAACTCCTTTACGTGCCATGAGTTCATCATGTGTTCCTTGTTCAACAAGAACACCCTTCTCAAAGCCTGCAATAATATCTGCCGTCCTGATTGTGGAAAGTCTGTGAGCAATCACAATGGTGGTACGTCCAGCTCTGGCCTTTGGACAGAAAGGGGGAAAAAACCCACAGCAATATCAGAATATGCCCATACACATCAAAAATCTCCAGAGAGATTGTTTAGAGCAATCAGACCCAGATATTTTTGGCCCTTAACATGTATTTAACATTTTCCCCAAATATCTTCCTGTTAGTCTCCTCTTATACTTAAATTAGTTACTACAGCTTGTTACCTTCTGTGTTTGCTATCAATGTTTGCTTCTCATATTTACTATTCAAACTATGCTTATATTTATATACTTTGACATATCACTTGCAGTGGATCCTCCATTTTTGCAGGGGTTAAGGGAGCAAGATCTCCAAGAAAAGGGAAAAAACTGTGAATGCTTTTTTTTTTTTAACCTGAGACAACACTCCTCTAGGAATCTCTAGGTGTTCCAGTGTGACCCAGTGGTAAATTTCCAAAAGAAGTTGACCACAGAATCATGCTGGAGGACCTAGGGATTCCTAGCGAAGAGTTCTTTCTAGGAATCACTAGGCCTTGCAGCATGACTCTATGGTCAACTTCCAGCAGAACTTGATCACAGAATTGCACTGGAAGACCTAGAGACTCCTAGAGAGAACAAATTAACCAAATCCATGAACTGTGAAATCATGAAAGGGAAACCAGTGATTGTGGAGGGCTGGCTGTAAATACTTTGACATGCACTTCTTCAACTAATTTAGCATTCATGTTTAGACTTTACATTTCCTGTCTTCACAATAGAAGCTCAGTTAACTTTGTTAGCACTGAGCATCACCTTTGATAAAACTTCCTGAGTCATGGCATAGCCTTGCAGACAAACTGGATGCGATATCAGAGACCTGCAGTTAAGATCTTCCAGTTTCTGTGTTGCTAGACAGCAAACCTATAGAACTTCTCAAAAGATCTGGGATATAGTACTGTGGGAGAAAGGGTTTAACCTCCTTTCTGCAAGGCCCTTCCTCAGTGTAATCACTTTGACAAGGTTCTAGCCATAAAGAGGAAATATAATACTTTAAATTAAATATATCCTTCCATCAAATTAGTAGCAGCTCTGGGGCAAGCATACTGAGAAAGGAAGGCATGGTGAGGAAAGATTTAATAACCCTGTCCTACAGCACCATGTCCTTGATGTTCAGAGCACTCCGGTGAAGCTACAAATTACTCCCTCCTCACAAAAAACCTCAAAACAAAAACTGAAAAACAAACCCACCAAACATGGAAGGTTTTGATCATAGGTCTTTTGTCTCTTGTCTAGTTTGGCTGTCTACACACCTTCCAAGGATTATGGAAATAACTCATCCTCACTCTTTTTCCACCTATTTCCATGGTTATGGATACTTAAATAATGGATTCATGTGTTCCACCATTCTTCTTTAGACCAACTTTCTGGTTTGGAAGGATTGCTCCCTGGGTATCAGTGAGCAACTCAGTGATAAACTCTCTCAACTCAGTTGTTCAATGACTCTTTATAAAATGAAAACAATCCACTAATTCATAATGACAATTAGGATAAGAAATCAGATTTGTGACCCTTTCAGTTTGGAATGTCCACTGACATTAACAGAACCACAAGATAAGTAACTAGCGAGTCATCTCTTTGAGCGTTATTAATGTTGCTCTGTAACAGACACTGCCGAGGAAAAAAGTCACTTGTCTATTTGGAGTCCATCCGTTTGACTCAGAGGCTTATAAAATGGTTTAAAGAATCATGAACTAAATGACAAACTGTGGGCAACTTTATTTTTACTGCTATTGATTTTATGAGCTTTAAAAACCTGACTAGCAAATGTGTAATGTCATTGTGTAATGGTATGCACTGTGGATACCATATATTCTAGCAGCTGAAATTCTATAAGCAGCATTGGCTTCCCCTGTTGTTCCTGAAATCTCAGTGTCCCTGATTTCTACAATGTGTGTGCCTTCATCCTGTTTTTAGTCAGTTGCTATACCTTGTAGGTCTTCCTGTCACAGCAGAGAAAATGCCAGCAGCAACTACCAAAATGTAATATTTTGTTGTTCTTAAGATAGTATGTCACCTTGGAAGGCATGTATCTTTTTGCATCACAAACAAGACCTAAATGGAGGAGGGCCTGGACCAAGAGGTAACTGCTTAGGATGGTGGCAGGCAACACATAATTCTCTACATATTATTGGATAGCAACTCCTTCACTAATGGCTATGCTGTTTAGAGTTAATGAAAGTCAGTCTATTAACATCTATTGACCATGATGACTTAGAATCTATCTTCAATTGTTCTGATATTCCAGAGGCTTCAACAAATCTGCAAAATGTATATGTTCTATATGGGTATTCATCCTTGAAAATAAATGTCTTCAAGAACAGTCTACCATTTAATCTCACCCTTCTCCTGATAGTAGTGGTCTTGCAGTTCTGGTCTGGGCAGCAAACTGATCAATAAATACACATTAACAAGTCCTTCCTCGTGGACTTGTTAATGTGTATTTGACAGTGGTGGTACCCTTGGTGGTGGACTCATCTATAATATTTTAATCAGAGGTTGGACACCCATCTGTCAGTGGTGCCTTTCCTATGGATTTCTGCTATGGTAAGTGTATGGACTAGATGGCTGTTGGAACTAGCTTTCAACACTACGATTATCTCTTATCCCAATGCCTGGTCGGGCCCTCTCAATGGGTCTCATTTAGCCAGCTATATCAATTACTACAGCATCCATAAAAATACCCAGATGATATGATTTCTTACTCTCTATTTATTTCCTTCCCACAAAACAGCTGTCTGCGTATTTAATGCTGAACGGTGAGCTGGTCATCTTTGTTCCCTGAACTGAGAGTACATATGGATGGTTAGTATATGTGTTACATTTATTCATATACTGATTTCTAGCTCTTTCTGTTGATTTCTGTTCTCTTGCCAAAATTCTTTAAACTTTTAAAACTGTATGAACCACAGTGGCATGTTTACCTTATCAAGTGCTGCTTGCACTATGGATTCACTCTGGTTATCCAGAGCCGAGGTAGCTTCATCCAACAGCAGGATCTTGGGGTTTCTGGCTAGGGCACGAGCAATAGCGATGCGCTGTTTCTGTCCTCCACTCAGCTGAGCTCCCCTTTCCCCCACCATGGTGTTAAATTTCTGGGATATTCACAGCACAGAAACCAGATGAAATTGCTTCAAATTGTTATTGTTAGTTCAGCAAACAAGAAAAGATGATCACAAGTACAGTTGGCCCTTCACATTTGCAAGGTTTAGGGGCACAGGACCATTACAAAGGTGGAAAAATTGCAGAAATCAAAATATACGTGTGTGTGCGTGTGTGTCTGTGGGAAAGGGGCTGAGGCATGGTGGGGAGAATGGGCACCCATGTCAGGGAAAGAAGAGGGAAAAAGGGATAGGTTGTCATGGTGGGCCTGTCCTTGCTCTCTCTCACTCGTCTCCTTCCTTGGATGTGGCGGGCACTGGGATAGGGTTTGTGGTGCTTAGAAACTGGGCTGCGATCCATCCTTGGCTGGACAAGCAGTGGCTGATGGAGGAGGAGAAGGACCACCAGAAGTGGGTTTTTAAAGGGCTGCCTGGCCTGATCAGAGCTGCTGAAAGGAAAAAGAAGTGTTGAAAAGGGCAGAAAAGAAGTGCTGGAGATGGAAGGGGCAGGGGTTGGAGAAACTTGGAAATAATCAAATCCATGAAAGTCAAACTCACAAATGTGGAGGTCCAACTGTAAATGCATTAGATACATTTCACATCCCCCATCCCCAAAAGTTTCTGTACCTAGCAAGGAAGATCTTTTGGTTTTGTTTCTGTCTGCAGGATACATTCTTTCCCTGAATATAGTAAGGGGGAATCTAGTAACTTCCAGCACCTAATGTCGTACAAATGGTGCTAAAATAGTTTTCACTCTCAGTTCATTGAGGAAAGCTTCACCAACAACAGCAAGAGACACTCCTGAGAAGAAAAAGAGTGCTATGTTGCCATGCAGTAACACAGATTAATTCATTTGTGCAAAGTCCTGAACAAGCCAGTCAATTGATTTAGATAGCTATTTACAGTGGTCTCTTAATGCTTCCTGTAAGATTAAAGATAGCATTTGATGGATTTTTTTTTTTTTGTTAGCATAGGGAAGTAAAGGAACATTAAAGGACTTAATGAGAGCATCTTAATGATCAACTGCAACTAAGCAATGACAAGTACAGCCAAGATTTAAGACAACCACCTCAGCCCTAGTTACAACTAAAATCTTTAGCAAGGTGACTGGACCTCCAGATGAAAAATGACAAAATAATCTGGTTTCAGACATTCTCAAGCAACTATATGGTAAGAATGAATGTGCTGGTAATAATTAATTTCATCAGTTTACCTGCAAAAATCTATATGAGGTAAAGTTGTTTGTTGTTATGTGCCTTCAAGTCATTTCCAACTTATGACAGATCTAAGGCAAACCTATTGTGGAGGAGTTTTTTGACAAGATTTGTTCAGAGGGAGTTTGCCTTTGCCTTCCTCTGAGGCTGAGAGAGTGGGACTCTAGTGGATTATCCAGTGGGTTGCCACAACTGAGTGAGGATTTGAACCCTAGCCTCAAGAGACATAGTCCAGTGCTCAAATCACTATACCATGCTGGTTCTACAATGAGAGTTGACAACATCACAAATAACAACATGAAGAATTATTTGTTAAAGCTACATTCTAAAAAGTCAATTTGGATAACAGGTCATTTAAAGTTTGTGTAGACATAATGATGTTCAGTACAAGGGACTATTTCAAGGAATTAATCTTTTAATACAGCAGGAAGTCTTATTGATTTAAAGGTAATTATTCTTACTGCCTTAATGGCCTGTTTCATGGCTGTTAAGATACAGACTGGACCTTGCCCTTTAGCCTTAACTGACTAGAGTAGAAGGACATGTGGCGAGGTGCTGTTTTTAATATGTATTTCACGTGTTCTTAGTTGCTTTTAATGACTCTTTGAGCCACTTTGAGTTCCATTTGGGAGAAAGACAGGATTTAAATTACTTAATTAAATACTGAGACAACTTATATCTCTTGCAAGGATTTGGAACCACGGTCTACCAGACATCATTGGATTACATTTTCGCCAGCCCCAGCAACATACCCAATGGTCAGGAACAATGAGACTTGTAGTCAGACAATTCTTAGAGCCATGTCTCTGACATATATCATTTTGACATGTATGCTAAATTAAATATTAGTCAGAACACTACGTTCTGTCTCTTTCTGATATACTTCAATATTGCTGTTTTGCTTGTTTTACCATTTCCTCACTTTCTTCTGGTCTGCTCAAAGCTTTCGCCACACACACATTAACTATCTGTTTCAAAGAATTTGACCTAGATGTCATGATAAATTAGAGCAGATAAAATGAAATGAATAGGATTTAATTAACTTATATTTCTTAGATTTCAATAAGCTTACTTTCAGAGTATGATTAGGCCCAAACCAGCCTCAAATGGAAGATGTATTACATTATTTTCCTTCTAACATGTAAAAGGTTTTTCTGACACTCTGAGGGGAGCAGTCCTATTGCAAGGAAAATGTACATTAAACTGGGTAAATAATATTCAAGTGCTTGAATCTGGAACACATTATGGGGGACATCAATGAATGTGGGTTGCCTTAGTGTTCATCAAGAGAAATAGATTCCCCTTCCTATATACCAGTTTTCCACTATTAATCTGGGCACAGACATCCTAGATGCAACAAAGGAAAAATGCAAAATTGTTATGGAACCAATTGACAAAAGTTGAAATTAAACTATTTTTCCCCACACACTTGGATGGCATTTTGCTTGAGAGGAAACATGCTGCAGGCCAGGAAAAAAAGTGGACACAGGAATGGACACAGGCCCATGTCATCAAGAGTACTTAGTACTGTGGATATTCAGGAAGCACAGCTATCCAAGTGAAGAGAAATGAGAGGGGGGCTTTTGCAGGGAAAATGTACATTAAACTGCATAAAGAATATGTTCAAGGAAGTGCTTGAACTTTGGATATTTCTTGGTGGGCAGCAGGAATTAGTGAGCAGAGTTGCCTTAGTATTCATGAGGGGCTTGCATGTCAGTAGAGAAACAAATCCACTCTGACTTTTTATCTGAAGCTATCCAACATGCTGAGTACTGTATCTAAAGCATGTTCAGCACAAAAAATAGCTTCTTTAAAGCTTGGCCTGACACCTAGAAAGTCTGCACTGCTCTACCAGCACAGACACTGCTGCTTCCAGAACTCAGTTCCACAGTAGACAGAACAATCCCACCTAATATTGCGGGGAGCTCTAAGGCCAAGGACCTCCAATGAACTAAATGGTCTGTCAATATAAGCCAGGTAATACAGAGAAGAAAGAATGGTACTTCTATTTTCCTCACCTTCCACCTTTTTCTTTTTTAAATATTACAATTTCTTCTCACTGAAACCTATGTGAACGATTGGCCTGTTCCAGGATCTGCTGTAAATCAACAGGTAGCTTGAGGGCATGTCACATATCCAACATGCCATCAGACTTTGAATGCTGAAATACAGCTGGCTTTCAGAGATTCAGTTGGGAAGAAGGTTTCATGGTTTGCTCTGTGCCTGTTTCTGTGAGCCCTCAGAGGAAGAGATTCAAGATTTCCTATGCCCCCTGGAAAGCCCCAGGACTATAAGACTGAGATGTAAATCTGTTTGGTACTGACTTAACTCTGGATGACTTGTCAGTCTGTTAGGTAGTGGTGATTATAAGGGATCATCCAGACCAGTCTTTGCACCACTAGCATGAATAGGGAAGTGTAGCAACTGTATACCTTTTCAAGGAAAAGAAAGGACCCCACTTCTATTCCTGTTACCAGAAGAACTGCCCTCTGAAAAGACAAATATTAGCACTCTTAGTACTCCTGCCCCTCCCATTACATCCCTTACTTCTCTCCCAAAGCACTTGAAAAGTTAAGTCCTTGCACATCTGTAGCATCAATTTATCAGATACTCACATCAGGAAGTTTTGATATGAAATCATAAGCATTGGCTTCTTTAGCTGCTTGTTCAATCTCAGCATCAGTGATATCCTCTCTTCCGTAACGAATGTTGCCTGCTATTGTAGTAGCAAACAAAACTGGTTCCTGGCTTACAATGCCAATATTTTCTCTCATCCATTTAATATTTAGTGTGCGAATATCATGTCCATCTATGGTAATCTAGGAAAAAAATTGAAGGAGGTTGCAAGAGCTATAAAAGCAGTAATTAATAATGAGATTCAGATAACTGAATAAACGGTAACTTAAATGATGAGATCAGTAGTATGCAGGAACCTGGACATTATTAACAAATTATCACAGTTATGGCATTATCAAGACTTTTATTTTATTTGAAGATCCTATTGCAAATTTAAAAACTACAAGTTGAATACAGCCTAGGTTGTGCTTAGTTCCTTTTGAAGCCAGTGGGACAAGTTACTCTTAAGCTCAGATTTCAAAAGAACATAACAACTTAGCTGGAATCCAACTTTTTATATTGTTTGTTATCAAACCAACCTTTGCTCCTACCTCACCCCATATAAGTATTTCTCTTTGTCATTGTGGCTTCTGTTATATGAATACAGGTTCTATCAGCGCTCCTATATACTGCCATAAATTAATCAATCAATCAGTCCGAGTGGAAATGGCTAGACTTGTAGTTAATCAATTATTTTCAACAGCAGTTGTAGTCAATAAGCAAGTATAGAGCTACAGTCCTTATTGTTGTTGTTACGTGTCTTCAAGTTGAATCTGATAGTGACCCTCTCATCAGGTTTTCTTGGCAAAATTTGTTCAGAAGGGGTTTGCCATTGCCTTCCTCTTAAGACTGAGAGAGTGTGACTGGCCCAAGGTCACTCAGTGAATTTCCATGGCCAAGTAGAGATTCAAACCCTGGTCTCCCAGAGTCCTAGTACACTCAAACTACTGCATTAACCAAACACAGAGCTGGAGCCGTAGAGCAATCCAAAGAACCCTTCCTCATGTACTTTCGATTTCTCATCCTCCTTCCCCTCCACCAGCAGAACTTAAGTTATGACCAACTTGTTCCATTAAATTTCAATAAGCAATTAATTTAATCTCATTTTAACTTATGGTTTTTACATTTATATGTCCTACAGCAACTTCTCAAACCTAACACAGAAGCAAGACATAACTAATAAATTACTTTTGTTCCCAGTATCACCCCATGCTTCCAGGTTACATTTAAACAGAATGAGGCACATACCATGTGCAGGGACATAATTTCCTGGTGCACATATAGAAAGTGCCTGTTTCTCTTTGGAAATTATATGTACCTTACTCCTTTGGAACAAAGCATGGGGTAGGAAGAAAGGAAATGGAAAACGTTTATTCTCTGTCTCTCACATGCACTTTGGAGGGCTTAGATGATGGGAAAAGAAGCTCTGAATCAGGAGGTGTATTTTCTCAAGGACAGTGAGAAACTCCACAGGATGCATAAAGCCTTCCTTCCCTGATGCCTTCTGGCTGATGAAAAGTTCATTTCATCTCCTGCACTACGGAGCATCATTGTTAACCAAGGAAGCTTTGAAAACAACAAGGGGAACATGTTCTATTTGAACTCCCATCAGCAGTGACTCTCACTTTTGAGCATTTTTTTTACTTTGGTGAGATTTATTTACTGCAGCCTTCCCGAATGCTCCTCACTATTACTCCTCACTATTGGCTAGACTGACTAGGGATGATGGCTATAGGCCAAAACATCAAGAGGATCAATGTTGCTTGCCTCTGATATACTGGATGACAGGAACTACAGATTAAAAATTACACCTGAAATCAGTTAAAATATTTCTGTTGGCTTAGCTAACAAAATGGTCTAAGTTTACATAAGGTCATGTAGCAATCATTTCCAAATGTACATTTTAGTAACATGCTTTAAAACACACACACACACGAGAATGGTGTCTAGTTGAACTGCAGGTTTTGTAGCTGTGGTTTAGTAAAAGATACCTGTCCTTCTGCTGGATCATAGAACCTCTGTAGTAGTTGAATCGTAGTGCTTTTCCCACAGCCACTGGAACCAACAAGAGCAATCGTCTTCCCTGGCTGGATTTTTAAGTTCAGACCTTTCAGAATCTAGAATTATTCAAAATCAGGTTTTAAATCAGGGGTGGGCATGCCACAGCATCCAGGCCACATGCAGCCCTAGGACTCCTCTGTTGTGCCCCAGAGTCTCCACCGCACCAGTCCTCCCAACCTCCCTTTTTAAAAAATTCTCATTGTGATATTGGGACAACTTAGGGAGCAATGATTGCTCCAAAAACAGTGCAGAAAGCTCCCCCATGTGAAAACACACAAAAATATCTTCACCCACCCCCCACAATGCACACAGAGCACTGGACTAGCTTCAAATGCCTCCACTTCTAATCTGTAGTCCTTCCCAAAATGGCCACAGGAAGTGACATGATGATGCTTCTGCCATTTTGAGAAGGACAGCAGAGGAAAACAGAGGTACTAGGGTTTTCTGTGTGGTATGCAGTCCATGGGGTTTGGGGAGATTACCTCATGGAGTTGTCCACTCCTGTTTAAAATGAATGCAAAATTTAAGAATTTGTCTGTCTTGACAAGTAGGCCAATATTATAATGGAATGAAAAATGAAGTTCACAAGTGAAAGGTGATACACAGTGGTAGGATATAGTTAGCGGAAACTTTAAAAAACCTATACTCATTTAATGTATCTGGCTGTTTTTATTGCAAGCAATACTTCTATTAAGTAAAACCATATATATATATTTTAAAACAAACTATCGATTCTTCTTCACTAAAGAAACAGAAAAGAGCAATAAACATTCTGCTGCTACAAACAGCTGTATCTACAAAAGGAGGAGAGTGGTACAAACTTACTTGAATATCTGGCCTAGAGGGGTAGCTGAAATGAATGTTTTTGAATTCAATCTCCCCTCGGAACCTCTCTGGCTTGAACCCCTCACTGGAGCTGCTATCTATGAGACGAGGCTAAAAAGATAATTTGAAATAAAGTTTATACTTCAATAGCTGTACAGACATGTTTTTCACTTTCTTTTTAATGACAAATAAATGGAGAACTGTACTTTGTCAAAGGCCACACTATTTTTCTATCACCTAAGGGGGTGATAGAAAAATAATAAATCACTGATAAAACACAGATAATAAATCAGTGACTTAACTGCAGGTACTCCTTTTCTGTTCTCTTTCAATGACATCCTGCCCATAATTTGCCTGTACAAAGAAAATTGGTCAGGATGCAATAAAAACATAGCCAACTGGCTAGTCTTAAATCTTTGTTAGTCAAAGTGAAGTTGTTATTGCCTCTTGCTTCCCATTCCCAGATCTGAAAAATAACCAGATCTTGTGAATGTAAGCATCCTTTTCAAAACACTGCAGTTTAAATGTATGTAGAAGTTCTTCTCCCTGCCACCAACTCAGAAAGGTTCAGGTAAAAGGATTCTGTTGTCCTCTACCAGTAATCTAAAACTTCTAACAAGATATGGGAAGGCACAGAAACAACAAAAATGCAAGTTCTGCCCTCCCACTTTGTTGCCCTCATCTGATTTAGGGGGAAATGCTGAAAATGGGAGCCTCTACTCTCCTGGGATACTCTCTGCATAGTTTAAAATCTTGAAGAATTAAGAGGCAGTTGAGGCATATACTGGGGTGATGTGGGGGCTCACACCTCAAAGTCATACCATTCTTGTCAATTTCGTCATTATGTTCTCAGTAACTCCTAAAAATGTATGCACATTTCAGTGTATAATCAGGCCACTGCATTTTATTTTGCTTCAAGGACCTCTGTGACCATAGAAGGCTCTCCAGTGTAGAATTTATGCTGAATGTGGCAGGGACAAAAACTGTGGTGGGACCTTTCACGGTGGGGATAATGTTCATCATTAGCATTCTAAATCGTACAGTTCTTCCACAAGTGCACGAGGTCCTTTGCTGCCGAATTTATGCTTAACATGGCAAGAACGAAAGAAAAGTGTAATTTGGGGGACAGACATAAATCAGTGAATCTGCCCTAGTTCTTTCCTAAGAGCCAGGGAACACAGTTATGTGGCATATTACACTGATCATGTCATATGTCTTGGACAGTTATATACCTTTTTGATTATTTTGAAGACTTCATAGGCTGCACCACGAGCATTGGCCAGGCTCTCCAAATTTGGGGAAGCTTGTCCGATGGAAAATGTACCAATGAGCACAGAAAAAAACACCTATGGGAAGAAAGGGGAAAATAATTGCACACTGGTTTTTAGCAATTTGCCATCAGCAAACGCATGACAGTTAAAGTGCATGCATTTCATGCATATCTGGTAGGGAGTCAGCTTCATACAACGTATCAGACTTGTGTCCAACAGGGCATCTGATAATGCAGCTAGTGTTCTCTAAAGAATTTTCTTTACAAAAACAGTAAAACATTTTGTATTTCCTGCAGAGCTATTAACATAAATAATGTTAATCCATGTAGCTTGTTGATATTTCTTACAATATTAAAATACATACAGTCAGCCCTCCACATTTGCAGGTTTCACTTTTGTGGATTTGATTATTCACAGATTATTTGCTGTCACCTCTGCTGCCTGCCTATGCCATTTTTAATAGGGACTACAAACCTCATGAGACTGAGAAACTGTGAATGAGGCTTATAGTCCCTCTTAAAAATAGTATGGGGCAGCAATGAAGATGGCCATAAGCCCCACCAGCCACCCACTTCCGCTATGTGAAGGAAGCCCGGTGCCTCAAAGGAATTCATGGTGGACTGAATATGGTGATCATACTTTTTTTTGCGTGTTAAATATTATTAGGAAGGGTCTAGAGTTATTCATGTTTTTTCTACTTTCACAGGGGTCCTGTGCCCCTAACCCTAGCGAATGTGGAAGGATGACTGTAATCTATTTATTCCACTCCCACAAAAACAGAAGGTAGAAAGGAATTTCTATATTCCCGGAAGTATAGCAGCTTTACTTCATGGGTGGAAAAGGAACAGCCCCTGAAATTATTTTTGAGGCCCTCAGTACCCTGGTTTTTTGTTTTGTTTTTTAAATTGTCTCCAAATGCCTCCATGCCCCCTTAGACACGTCCCTCAAATTACAGTTCAACTAGACTTACAATTAACACTTTTCCAATGTCATAGACATCTTGCTCTTCAACTATGAGCTTTGTCCCATACCAAAAGGCAAGTGCGTAACATCCATATATCAAAAACTGGGAGACACCCAAAGAAATATTAGTGGTGATGGTCTTTTTCACTCCCACATTTCTAGCTGCCTCTAGGTTTGCATCATACCTGAAAAAAAAAGTCATTATATTTATATAAATAATTAAAACATATATATATATATATATATATACACACACACACACATACATACATACACACACACACACATACACACATATATATATATATACACACAGGTTTATACTATACTATACTATACTATATTAATGTTGTTAATATGTTTCCAACTTAGGGTGACCATAAGGTGAACCTATCACAAAATTTTCTTGGCAAGATTTGTTCAGAGTAGGTTTTGCCTTCGCCATCTTCTGAGGCTGAGAGAGTGTGACTTGCCCAAGGTCACTCAATGGGTTTCCATGATTGAGTGGGGATTCAAATCCTTGTATCCAGAGTCGTAATCCAATGCTTAAACCACTACACTGTGCTGGCTCATATAACATATAATAATATATAATTATAAATATTATAACATTATAACTTGGTTTGCACAATTATAAACAAAATTATAACAATAAATAAATATATATTTCTTTCCCATGTCTTTTGCTTTTATATAAGCATTTTTTTTTAATGGCAGTACTTCTGTATTTTCTGTGAACTGAAACATCACTGGGTTTTAATATGGGAAGATGTGCACTGTTTTTATTGGGAGTATATCTGAAAAAAGTACAGTATCTTAGCTACTGCATCCAAAAAGTCTAGAAGCAGATACTCTGTACAGTTTACACTCATTTACACAGTGTCAATACACCTGAACCTCACCATTCAACAATGTTCACCCATATTTTAAAAGTATGAAACAACTAAGCAAAATTATCTGGGAAGTTATCTTTTCTAATCGGGAGGAACTCTGTCTCTGCCAATATATTTAGAAAGAGATCTTGTGTTCAAAATGTAATTCAGAATTTAATGCAAAAGAATCATAACTCAGGAGGCAGAAAATCTAGATGTTCAGGGAAGGGCCACAAAAGTTGGCATGTGGAGGATCTAGGCAGATGGACCAATGGCCACATGTGGTAATAGATGGCTTCCTATATTCAAATAAATGCCACCTTACCTTGCTGTAGCTTTCTTCTGTCCATTAAATGCAACAACTGTCCTAATGGCTGACAATATTTCTTCTGCCACAGCACCCGCTTTAGAATAAGCCAATAACTCTTTAGTAGTCAACACTGACAGGATCTAGTAATGAAAAATAGTTGAAATCCATTTATTCAACTAAAGATAAATAAGAGTATTCTTATTTATGACAGGTAAGCAGAAAAGCCTTTTGATGATATATTCTCCCTCTAGCCTTTTCCCATTCTTCTCAAATGGCTTGGGTTTTCCCCTATAATTCTTTGCACAGAAGAGATAATCTGATTTAGCTTTCTTCCCTGATGCTGATTGTGTGGGTTTTAGCAAAATGACCAGAGTGCTTTTTGAAAAATGCATGTGCTTAAGATGATATTACCCACTGAATGAGAGTTGTAGGAAATTAGATAATATTGATCCAGTTCTACTTCTTTCTACAGCTGTTTAGGGCCCTTTCACGCTGGACAAATTATACCACTGTGCTTTTACTTCAACTGCCATGGTTGTATCCAACTGAATCCCGGGATTTGCAGTTTGCTGAGGCACTAGAGCTGTCTGGCTGAGAATTCTGAAGACTCTCTTTCTAAACTGCAAGTCCCACAATGCCACAGGAGGCAATCATAGCATCCAAAGCACTATAATTGTATCGTGTGAAAGGTCCCTTTGTCATACAACTCTCAAAATTGCTAGAGTTACAATGCAAACATGCTTACAAATTATCTTCAGCTTCAGTTGTCAAAATGGAAGATTATTAATTTTTCTGTTTATCTCTTTCGTTCAGGGAGCTCTAAATGGCATATATGGTCTCTGCTGTAAGGAATGTTAAGCTTGGCCCAAGATCACTTAGCAGGCCTTTGGGTTAAAGCAAGAACATGAGCCTGATAATTCCTGGTAATCTCTCCAAAATACCACAACTACCACTTGCCTCTTCTAGAAATGGCTAATAATCATCCTTAGCATAATTGAAAAGTTTCTTGGAACTGAGTCATGCAAGCTGTGTTGATGATTAATGGATTCATGGATAATCTTTGCTGAAAAATATTTAAGCGGATTAAACAGTAGGCTGAAAGGCAAACTAAAGAAAGACAAACTAGAAAAAAATGAATTGTTATTTGTGGATTGTGTCCCTCTTTTCTTGCATAGTCTACCTTTCCTGTTTCATTTGAATGGTAATACATGATAAAGGAAATTTGTGTTCTATTGTTCCAGAAGATAGGGACTGAACCATTTGAGTCAAATGACAAGATACAGGATTTAGGCCACAGTACACATGTAAAAAGAATTTGACGTTTCTGGTGATAGCAGCAGTTCAGCAATGGATCAGATTGCCCCAGCAATTTTTAATTGGAAGTTAGATGGCAACTTACTAGGGATGCCACGATAATGAATTTCCAGTGCAGTGATTTAACTTAATTATTTTCAGTTGTAGCAACTTACGTATGACCATATGCCACCAGATGCGACAAGAAGAGGGGAAACAGACAAAATCACCAGAGTCAGCTTCCATCCATGCACAAATCCTATGATAATTCCAGCCAAAAATGTGGCAAAAAACTGGACAGTTATACAGATTTTGTCACCTATGCCTTCATGAATGGTGTTAATATCACTGCAATTGAAAACATAAAACTATGAATGTCAGACATTCATCACCATATTTTTCTGGTATAATGTGCTAGTGAAATCTTTAAAATGCCCCCCAAAAAGATGCTACCTTTTACTATGTATTTATTTATTATTGTTCCAGAAACCATTACAAACTTTTCAGATCTTAAAGATTCCACTCTATTTTCTTGAAGACTCACACCTGTAGTCTGCAAAGATAGTGGTAAGTGGAATCACTGTGTAGTTTGAAAGGGCTCCAGGCCATTGTTTCATACTTGTTCAGTCTAAAATTTTCCAGGCACAATAACCTTGCAGTTACAGACACACATCATAGAATTACTATTTAGAAGAGCATTCTTTTCACTTCCTTGAGGAATTTTTGGCACCAGAGGAACAACAACAAGAAGGAATCAGATAAAAGTTTGGAGCACTCCTAGCAAATACGAAAACTTGCAACACATATGAAAACCAAACTCAAATGTTTTAAGCAGACATTTCAGTGCTCAGCAGGATAACTTATATATACCATAAGTAATCTGAAGTTAAGAAGAGATCTAAGAACGTAGGGCTTTCAAAAGCTATTTCTGAACACAAGGCAAATAAAATGTGGCTCAGCAAATTTGGCCAAATGGTTACTATAACAGTTTCCAGCTTTGGAAAGAAACCATCTGTTAAGATTTGAACCACAATGCAAATATATAGTCATTTACTATAACTGTAGGGGTCTGGAGAACACATAAAGATTCCATATTCCATCAGATCTACTGATTGCATTGTAATGGAAAAAGTGGAGTCACATATATACTTCTCTATGTTCATAAATCTGCTCTTTATTTTTAAATAAAGCTCTGTACAGGAGCTTAATCTGTTGTTCAATAACAGAGCATGACATTTAAAACTGGCCATCTGATGCTGATTGGGTACATTTGAGCATCCTACCATGAGAATCTAGTTTCCACAGAGCACAACATTTCAGAAATTGTCTATAAATGAATAGCTGGTGTTCTATATATCATATTTACTTAAAATCTATGACATTTTAAGAAATGTTCACTACAAAGAAAGAAATGCAGAAAGACTGAACATGATAAGTTACTTTAATTAATGGCTATATCATGAGGAAAAGTTACTGAGCTTATGACTCTGCATATGGAATCTTTTTGAAAAATTTGAAACCTGCTATTGAGAAACAACACAGTCTTATGACACCATAAAAAGTAAGAAATCTGTTATAGGATGAGCTTTTGTTGACTACAAACCACAAGGAGAAATTAATACTGTCTTGCCTTTCATACAGCCAACTGGTAAGATTTTGACCACTGAATGGCCTCATGGATGCCTAGTTTTTAGCCTTGAGGGAAAAAAATGCATTGCCTACTAGTGAGGGTGATTAACCAGTGAGGTTGAGATATACAGCTGGCCCCAAGTTGCCTCGAGATGCTAGACTCTGCCACAAGAATCTAGTCAAATTTTGGGTGACCTTCCCCCCTTTGCCCCAAATTATAAAAAAATAATATCTTACTCGGTCAGTCTAGTGTTCAGAGTTCCTATCTGCGTAGTATCAAACCAGGCCATCTCTTGGTGAAGTACAGCAAAAAAGAACTTGTCACGTATCCTTGCAGTTTGTCTTGCAGAAGAGGCTATAAAGGTCCAGACTTGAATGAAACTACAGAGCAGCACAGCAAAGCCAATTCCAACAAAGTAGTAAGCATGCCTGTCAGGAACATTAAAGTTGAATGAGATGTTATTCTGCTAATTATTTTCTATGCTGTCTTTCAGCCAGAACAGCCTGCAAGGCAGCACATAAAAAGTTAGCCAAGTCAGCAGCATCCTCTTGGACACATGTTCATACTGAAAAACACAATGTCCTTGCAGTTAAGATATTTTCCAATATTCAAACAAACAATTTTAGACAGACTCATACAAGGCTGGATGTATAACCAAGCATTTTTACTAAGCAGCAAATGTAACAATGGCCTGAATCCTACTGGTAGTCTCCACAACCAATTTACATAAGTGTTGACTCACCATTCTACAATTTATTCGACAGGTCTACTAGTTGGCACTAATTAACAGGACACAGGCCTATGTGAAACTAGTAGATGCAATAAAAGAGCAGATTCATCATAATTTGTTCTGTGAGCAAAACAGAGCATGGAACAAAGCAGTAATGGTAGAAGGACTTACACAGTCATTTCAGCTTCTAAATCTGTAGCTGCTTCTGGACATGTTAAGTTACCCATCTGTGTGCTGTCTAAAAAAAGAGAAGAGAAGAATGCAGCAAGATCAGCAGCAGAAAACCTGGGCTGCTCAATCACTGGTAATAAATATACACTCAGAACAGGACTAAGCATACTACATCAGGTTCTTGTATGATATTTTCAGCATGATGTAGCTTTATTCATTGGTGGCTAGTGCCTTTCGTGTCAGTAGGCCAATGATTCCAGTCTGGGTTTTAGTCTGCATTTTACAGAAGCTTTATCTAAGGTGATGAACCCAAAACAGGCTGGGGATATTGAAGCTACCATCTTACTTTAACAAAAACAGCATTACATTTTTAAATGGGTACTAAGCAGGGCTAAACATACACACCCTATGTTGTAGTCACCCATGGGAAAACAAAGGATTTAAAAAATGTGAGAAGGTATTTTATCACACAGAAAACATCAAAGCTTTTCTTGATCCTGTGTGAACAATTTCTGCTTATGTTTCCTTTTATTCAGATCTTAAAGAAGCCTGCTTCCCCCTGCTCTTTGTTAGTGAATTGTGGTAGTTGCTAACAAAAAAAGTAACTCCACCTTTCCTATCTGACGACACACGCCTTAAATGTTAATCTACTTCAGAATAGAGTCACACAAGGATGAAGAATGTGTGGCCTAGTAAATATTGTTACACTGCACCTCCCATGATTCCTCATTATTCACAATACTGGCTAGGACTGATGGAAGTTGCAATCCAAGGTCACTTGGAGGGCCACACATTGCCCAACCCTGGGGTAACTGACAGGTATTTGCATATGTCAGTGTCACCCATCAACATCTGTACAAGCCCCACCCCACAGGTCCCTGTACTTCTCATAATAAATGACAAAGTCTGTGGAACATTTGAACTATTTGTTTTCTCCTCACCACCATACAATTGGGACTGTGCTTTGACAGGTTTCATAATTCAAAATATGAATAGAAGATTCCCTACAGACTGTCTTGCTCCATATGGGCAGCCTTGGAGAGAATAGCCAGCTTGCCTTAGTCTCTAACATAGCCTTGGCCTCTTGTATACTTTAAATTACTCTATTCAGGAATAATACGTGAGTAGAGCTTTAGACAACTATGTTTCTGCAGAGATGCAAGTTCTGTTTGTAAGCCATGTTGTTTATTAGTCAAAACAATAAAAAAAAAGGATGAAAATGCTTTTGGTTCAATTGGTTTATATACAGGAATACATGGATCTTTTTTTCCAGATCCAATAGTGTGGCTACCATTGGCTTTCCCAAAAAGAAACTTTTTGGAAAGGCTTTTAATCTTCAGAAATGATTAATTTTTTCTACTGTATACTGAACACCTAGAGAAGCCTTCCCTTGACTGAAATATATTAAACTTTTCTTATTTAAGAAAATAGGTCAATACTAAATGACAGTATTTTATAGTTCTGCTTTTCCCGCAATACTCTCAGCCTCTCCAGGTCTTGAAAATAATGTCCTCAAAAATAAAAATATAAAAATAAAAAAAGTGGTTTGGGCAAATTTAGAAACTTTTACCTGTAGACATATTGGAGTTAGATTCTGGTCCCGCAAAGGAATTTGTCATTTGACCAAAAACGATGATCATCAGTGGCTGTCCAATTCCAGCTGCAGCAGCTGTTATAGTCCCAATGATCATTAAAATGATATCTAGCCCATCTGCAAAACTAAACTAGATAAGGGAAGACAAAACAGAAAAATATGATGACATCTCTATATAAGGTATATACACTACATTCCTACAGTTTTGCTTTGTTGATTTATTCAGATAAATACTTAGTTTGAAAGTTTGAATGTTTATACACAAAAACTGAATAAAGAGCACACTGAGACAAAGGCCCTTTCTGCACGAGGTGAAGGAATCGCTCCGTGCCATTACCTACCACTTCTTCTGGGGTCCAAAGCAATGCGGACTGTCCCTAAAGCCCTTCCGCAGGGCTCCTCCTTGGTCCAGGGTGAATCGGAGCAGTGTGAGGTCTGTAAATCCACACTGCTCCAGCTTCCAAAATGGCGGCTTCCAGCTGGTCGTGGGTCCCGACCAACTGCTGAAGCTCACCACACCTAAAGCCCGCCCTCTGCAGATCGCAGGCTCTCATTGGTGCAAGCCTGCGAATCTGCACAAGGGAGCAGGAACACAATGGCGCATTCCAGGGAAATAAAGACCCGTTTTTTCAAAAATACGCTGGAGGACCACTTGGGGTCATTTTGGAGTGGACTGAGGTGCAGATCTCTGGTAAGTAGTCCACTCCTAGTCTGCTGCAAAGTGCAGACAACCTCTGTGAGAGGACGCACTGCCTCGTTCTAATTGCCTGGTGTGGAAAGGGCCAAAGTTCCCCATTCTGGTGCCTTACATTCTGTGCTAGGGTAGTCCAGCACAAATCTCTTCACTGCCAAACAGCCAGCTTGGCTATGATGGGCCTCACAGTATATATCAGTGCTATTCAATGTGGTAGTATGTGATACCAGGCTGGCTGTCAGTCTACAGCAAGTGTCCAAGAAACAAAGGAACAGCTGTAACCAGTGGACACATATATGGGGCCAGGCTCTTGCACACTGGCAAAAGTACACTGTCAGTCTTCCATCAGGTGTCTAATTTGGCTCAGAGATCGTTTGCAACATACTCCAGAGTCTCAGTATGGCAAACCTTTGTGCACCCTCTGCAAACCTGGTGCTTTCTAAATATACTGAACTAGAACTCCTATCATTCCAGCTAGCATGACAAATGGTTCAACTAATCTGAAAAGTATTAGCCTGGAATAAGGCAAACAAATGTTCATATACTGAAAGCTCCTATGTATATGATCAAATTCCCAGGCTAAATATGAAGTTGGTACCATCTGACTCTCTTCTATTATTATGGATCTAGAAAAGTGGTCCTCTCTTCCCTTAGTGTATTGTGAAGTGGGTTGTCATGGCTACTTTTCTGGCTTACTAACTATCCAAATCTTTGTAGCTTTTTACAAGAGCAATCATGGCATCCATCATGTTTCTGAAAGGGGCACTGCTGCCTGACCACTGCAAAGCACCTGTGCGGTGACATCCGTTGAATTTTATCTGTTATTGTAGCTTTTGTATTCCTCCTCATATAGATGGTGTCTCTGGTGGAGCAGTACTTTCAGCTCTTCTCTCGTGACATGCCTTTCCACCTGTCAGCAAGTAAGCTTGCTATTCACACCATCCATATGTATAACACATTATGACAAATTATGATAGACTGCCTATCTCTAACTGTAATTCTTCAAGTGCTCACTTGAGCATTCATGCACAAGCCCATCCTACCCTTTATGCATGTCTTATCATCACCTGGGGTTTGGTAATCATTTTTTGAAACACAGTCTTTCCTCTGGAGTTTGCACAATGAGAAGAGGAAGCAAGTCTCCTCCAAAAACGTTTTAGTAGTTTCCAAAATGGACCTCTGCTTAGTTTCAGAAGCCAAACACATACACAAATAACTGCTTGAACAACAGCAGTTACAAGGAAATAATGAGTTCTTACCCCAAGACAGAAGGCAAACTGCTATTTGCCATGGAAGCTAGAAAATCATAGAGTGAGAAAGGATAGTTAGAGAGAGACAGAGAGAGGGAAAGAAAGAAATGAGGAATGAATAATGACAGATGAAACTGGAAAAAGTGTCTGAAAAACAAAATGGAGATTACGCTTGGCTGGACAGAGGAAAGGCAGATCATCAGATGCAGCAGTTGCTTAAAGAATAATATTAAAGAGAAAACTTTCATTAGAATTCAACTTCTAGACATTCTTTTTTGCTTTTCCTGCTCTACAAAATAGAAGGCTGTGAGGTCTTGCTCCTTTTACGCCAATTTTCCCCTCTCAAATGTATTTCTTCCTATATAATAATTATCAGCCATCAATTCTCTCTCAGAACTTCCTTCCTTCCATTGAACTCAACTTCAGTCCCAATTTAACTTTTAGTTGACCGATTCCTCAGACACAGCTTCCTGTGGGTATTTAAATCTCCTTTTGTAGAAATAAGTTTATACAGAGCACTAGGTGCAGGAGATTAAATTAAATACAATCCTTCTACAGTTGATGCTGAGCCTGCTGGTTGCCATCATTATTGGAACTAAAATGGCACAGGACTGTGGCATCACTTTTCTTTAACCTTCTAAAGCTGTATGTTTGTTTGCTTTTGATGTCAAACAATCAGTAGGTTGCTGTGGGTTTTCCAGGCTTTCAGGCCATATTCTATTAGTATTTTCTCCTGATGTTTTGTGTGGCTGGTATCTTCAGAGGATCTCAAACAATCAGGTCCAAGAAACTGAGAAGGAAATAAATTCCTTTTTCAGATTACTTTCCATAGAATCATAGAGCTGGAAGAGACCACAAGGTCCATCAAATCCAACCTCCTGCCATTCAGAAATGAAAGCATTCCCAACAGATGGTCATCCAGCCTCTGTTTAAAAACTTCCAAAGAAGGAGACTCCACCACACTCTGAGGCAATGTTATTCCACTGTCAAATAACTCTTACCATCAGGTTCTATCTAATGTTTAGGTGTAGTTTGAATCCACTGCACTTTGTCCCAGTCTCTGGAGCAGCAGAAAAGAAGCTTGCTCCATCTTCCACATGACATCCTTTCAAATATTTAAACATGGCTATCATGTCATCTCTAAACCTTCTCTTCTCTAGGCTAAACAAACCCAGCTCCATAAGCCGCTCCTTGTAGGTTATTGTTTGTAAGCCTTTTATTATTTTGATTACTCTCCTCTGGATACATTCTGGCTTGTCAATATCCTTCCTCAATTGTGGTGCGCAGAGCTGGCCACTGTAGCTCCAAGATGCCTCCAGCAGCCCTGCTCAACTCTACACCTCAGGTAACAAAACAGATGTATTCCTGGGCATTACTTCTTTAACAGAAAATTTAATACCAGAGACAGAAATAACATGGAAAGAATAAGGATAGATTCCTATATTGCAAAAAGAAAGAGCAGTTGGACATGCCTCAGTAAACAACTTATTGAAAACTAACAATATGCGCATCTGAAATTAAACAGGCAGGTCTGGTAAGCCTGTCATAAGTAAATAAAAATGTTTGGGTCTTCTAGGGACCACTGGTAAGCTTCTTCGAAAATTTATCCAATGCTATGACTTTTACTTTCCCCAGCCTCCATATACAATTTCCATTTTGGTTATCAAACTTATAGACCTATGTTTTTAAACATGGCAGGGGTGGCTGATGTGGCAAACCTATCTTCTCTACCCATTTCTCATTGTTTCACTGCGTGTGAATGTTCAAAGTAAGGGATTCTGAAGACATCTGTAGTTTACGATGCCTACTGAAAGCTTCTACAGTAGGATTAGCTAGACAGGAATCCCATTTTTCCCAGCTCAAACTTTACTGCATTATTTACTGCAGATGCTATTGCAACCACACACCCAAAGTGTGTGTTTCTCCAATCCTCCTTCATCATCTTCCCAAGGCTGCCAAAAACAAACACCCACAGCTAGATAGAAAATGTGGAAGAGAAAGGGGCTGGATGGGTGTAAAAAGACTTTTAAAAGAGAACTTTGCTGTCTAAGGCTTTGTTAAGTGAGGTATGCTGTACACCATAACCAGAACTAGATAAGTGGACTCTACAGTTTATATTTTTATATGACAGACTTACTGGAAACTTGGCAGTTTGCGACTTAATTTATTAACTAATTTTCCAATCTGTACTGTTTCATTCAGGGAAGTTTATTATGTTAGGTCAGGAAAAATGTTCATTACCTGCTTTCCTATGGTGTACAGGAGGCTGGAAGATGATCTAGTTGTGAGGACAGATAGAAAGCTGACTTCTACTGTGTCAAACCATTGGTCTAGAAATCCCACAGCAGACTATGCTGACTGGCAGTTGCTCTATAGGTTTTCAGGCAAGGTTCTCCCCTGGTTTGGCCTTTGGGTTTCCCATCAAATACTAAACAGGCTCAGCTTTGCCAAGCTTCCAAAATCAGATTAACCTCAGTGCCTCAAAAACAATTCTAGTTGTAACATCTTTGTAGTTTAATTAGAAGTGTGATTTGGGTGCTGCTTCACAGCATGGTGCTCATAAGGGTTTTTGCCAGGTAGACTAAGTAAGAACTTCTGTAAATGATCTGTAAATGATCAACCAATCAACCAATCAATCAACCACAGAGCCAGGAAGGAGGGAGTAGCTAGAGAATGAACATGGCTATTTAGCAAGTTGATGGGAGAGTGGAAAAGGCAGAGAACTTTGTCAATTAAAGAAGAGATCTGGAACACAGTGTATTTTGAAAGAAAGTGTGAGCTAATCATATTTAAAACATGGAAATTATTTCTGCTGCTATTCCTATGCTGCAGAAATATATTTTTCAGCCCCAAAATGAAACTGAGTTTAGATAAACATGTTGGCCTGTACGGTGCTAGTAGGCATATCCAACGAGTTAGGTCACAGTACTGCTAGTATGTGACTTCAACCCCCAAGACTACCCAGACTCTTTTTGTTCATGCTCTTTTCCTCTCACACACATACTTATGGTAGAAGGTTGGGCTACATGACATTCAAGGTTCCTTCCAATTCTTCTGTTCTGTTTGGACTGGACAATTTGCAAAGACTCCAGTGAATATGTATCTAGGACTCGGATTCATCATTTTGTCACTGACAGCCATCTGAGTCCAAAGGAGTGGTTAGGCTGGAACTGAAGTTTCATACTTTTGGTATATAGACAATACACGTAAGGCATATTCTCCTAAGATACCATATCATGCCATATCACTTAAATGGCATAAGTATGCAATTTCCTGGCATTTTATGAACAATGTATAGAACAGAGAACCAAATCTTCTTTGTTAATTCAACCTTCTGTATGCTGTGGAAGCAGCAGGAGGTACTACATGAACTTAAGGGATATTTCTTCAAAGCATCTACCAATGTGTGGAAAATATCAGAATTCCTTCCAAAATAGCAAAGAAAAGGCAACCCAGCAGGTTACATACCAGCTCAAAAAAACCAACCATTTTCTTTTTCTTCTCTGACTTCTCATTTTTCTTTCTGAAAAAGATTTACGCAAAAAAACACAAGTCAACTGAAGTCACTCCTCTCAATTCAAAAACACCAAAAAGCTTAAGAAATACTTACTTTTTCTTATTCTTCTTTAAACGACCATTTTGTGCTACTGCTTCATCCATCTGGAAAGCAGCATTGTCATGGCCATTGCATGTAAACTCTGTTGATAAGAAAGCAGGCTGGAATTAGCACAACATGTTTTGAAAGTACTGTCTGTCTACACACATGCACTCACATACACAAATGCTAAACATGTAAATGTTTCTTTTGGGGGAACAACAACTTCTGGAATGCCACCATCAGAATGGCCATGGTTGGGGAATTCCTGGAGTTGTAGTCAAAAAAAGGAATTATTCCAAATTCTATAGAAATCCACAAAAATTTGCTAATGCTGAATCAAGAAGATCTAGCTCAGTGATTCTTAAACACTAGTTCTCTAGGTGTTTTGGAATTCAACTCCCAGAGGTCCCAGCTGCCTTGGCCAATGATCAGTGATTTTGGGAGCTGAAGTCCAAAACACTTGGAAGACTACAATTTGGGAAACACTGATCCAGCCCATTTGTGTCTTGCACACATCATCCAATTCTTTAATGCAACTGAGTGCAGAGGTAAAGGAAGTAAAGGGTTTTAAAAGCTATCTCTTATATAGCAAGGTCTATAATAAGGAAATGAAGTGGGCTCTTCACATAATGTAACTAAACTACTACCTCATCCTTATAAACAGAATTTTGTAAAATACTGGAGTGTGGCTTTTAAACATTTTTGTCCTGAAAAATGTATATACTACATGCAGGGATGATTCTCCATACCAGGGATGGAAAGAATATTTGTAAATAATCATTCCCGGTTTTTAAAAAAAAATCTTCCTTACAATTAACCTAAGCCCATGAGAATCTTGCACAATTTTCTCCTGACATTTGAATGTTGTAGAAGGTTGGGGAGGAACATGTAGAACCCTGCATTCAACACAGAAAACTGGTCTCTTGTACTGAAATCCTGTTTTCCAAGCAGAAAGCATGATTTTTGTGCAAACAACATTATATTGTTTTCTCTACGAAATAATTCTTCCCATTCAAGACAAAATAGTCTGGATTATACAAGGGGTAGAGAGGCAGTATGGTATTGTGGCTTGAGCACTGAACTACAACTCTGGAGACACACTGGGTGAGTCTGAGGAAGTCACACTCTCTCAGACTTAGAGCCAATTGGAAGCCAATTGCAATCCCTCTTTGATCAAATCTTCCAAAAAAAAAAAATGATAGGAAACAACTTGAAAGCACATGCCAACAAAGTTCACAGATACAATGTTGGTTGAAAAAGCTATTTCTCCTGAGCTACTGGGAAGACTACAGCTAAAATGAGAAGAAACAGAGAAGAAGAGTGGAGATGAAATCATCATCTCTGGGTACATCACACCCTGGTTCCAATGCAATACTTCCTACAGCTGTTTATCCGTTCTGTTTCTTCTTTTTTTAAAAATGTCTGCTGATGGGTAAGAGTAGCATAACTATCTCATTATCAACAACATCTAAGGGTGGGCCTCACCATCCGCCAGGGATAATTAAAGTTATTACATGGTATGTATACATTCAATATAAAAGACTTCTCTCATTTAGAAGAACCACCAACACAAGAACAGATTTTCTGAACTGCCACCCTAATAGGCAGCTCCCATTTACATCATGAAGCAGATTATTTTGCTGGAAATGTTAGGAGCAGAGTAGCTTGGACAGAATGCATTAGTGCACACAGTTTGTCCTAATATTTGTACAGATTTTCATAGGTCTATTGCTTCATTACTGTTTTCAAACATGTTTGCAACTCAAATGAAAGGGGAGAACAAACATACAATATTGAGAAGTGAAGCCTTCAAGCTGAATATCATCTAAGGCTGATCCAGCAGCTAGATGCAATTTCTTAGTTATCAACCAAAACTGAACAGCTTACAGTATTACATATATGGAAATCAATTAATGATATATTTCTGTACAAGAAATACCCAAATATAAAGTAAGAAAAATAAAATACATCACAACCTACCAGATCTGGATGCTTCGTTCACTGTGTAGGTTTTCAATTTATTCTTCATTGTTTTGTTCTATCGTATAATTCAGTTAGCACAGTAAATGGCATTCACCAAAAATCTGCATAACAAGGGAACACAACGAGTTAGACAAGTTAAAATGATGCCAACTTTTACATATGACAAGTTTTTCCATACCCTCCAACATATCACAGATGAAAAGTGGGACACAATAAATAATGGGGTGGGGTCAACATGGCAAAAGTTATTAATGAGGAAAAACACACAAGCTAGAAGAGGATGCTGAAATTCACTGTTGTCAGAGCTTACAAAACAGGGCAAGGTTTCACCCCTTCCCCTCTTCTCCCTTCACTGAGTTAACTGAGTGCGAACTCCTTTCCCACTTTTACCTCAGTTTTCATCAACTGAAGTAAGCTGGGGAAAGACAGGGCAATTGAGAAGAGGAGACAGAAAGTGGGCATTTCAAAAACAGCTCAAAAAGTGGGAGGACCAAAGATTAATCGAGGCTCTCCCTGACAAACCTGGACAGTGCGAGAGTAGGGGTTTCTTATGTCTTAGCATCAAAATGGTGTGTAGGTATTGCAAACTCTAACATATATTTTTTTGCTTCTTTCATTGTTTTTCATTACTTTTTTTTTTAAAAAGCTTCTCCATCCACATCAATTCATTTTTAAATTATGTTTTTAGCCTGCCTTTCAGCCAAAGAATTCAAAATGGTTTACCAAAAACAACAATTTATCAGTTAAAACATTCAAAATACAGATGGAATAGAAAAATACAGTCATCCCTCCACATTTGTTAGGGTTAGGGGCACAGGACCCCATGAAAGTGAAAAAACCATGAATAACTCTAGGCCTTGCTAAACCATATGTAACACAAAAAAAATATGATCACCTTATTCAACTCACCACGGATTCCTTCAAGACACCAGGGTTCCTTCCCAAGGCAGAAGTGGATGGCTGGTGTGGTTTATGGCCACCTCCACTGCTGCCCTAGACCATTTTTAATAGGACTTACAAGCCTCATTCGCAGTTTTACAGCCTTACAAGGCTTGCAGTCCTTATTAAAAATGGCACAGGGGGGCAACAGAGGTGACTGCAAATAATCCATGAATAATCAAATCTGCAAAAGTGAAACTTGCAAGTGTGGAGGGCTGACTATATATTAAAAGCACAAATTAGAACAGTACAAAAAGCAATAATATCAGCCCAAGAGAACAACATATAATAATATGGTGACAACAGGGTTGGCATCATCAGACAATCCATGAGATGAGAATTCGACAACACAGGAGTCACCATTGAAAAGGCCCTGTTATTCCTCTGTTCTGCAGATGGTAACAGGATCTGGTATAGGACGTCTAATACAGATCTTTTACAAATGGATACATAGAGCTTTGTAGTTCAAAAGTAGCATCTTGACTCATGTTAAAAACTAACTGGAAGCCAGAAAAGATACTTAATACTTCCAAGGCCTATTAAGTCTTAATTGCAGTCATCTCTCCACATTTGCTAGGGTTAGGGACACAGGACCCCTGTGAAAGTGGAAAACTGTGAATAACTCTAGATCCTCCAAAACCATATTTAACATACAAAAAAAAAGTACGATCACCATATTCAACCCACTGTGGATTACGCTGTGGCATCGTGGTTCTTTCACAAGGCAGAAATGGGTGGCTGGTGCAGCTTACTGCCACCTCCACTGCTGCCCACATAATTTTTAACAGGCACTTAACTAGCCTCGTTAGCAGTTTCTCAGTCTCACGAGGCTTGCAGTCCCTATTAAAAATGGCATAGAGAGGCAGCAAAGGTGACAGCAAAGAATCTATGAGTAATCAAATCCGCAAATATGGAGGCCTGATTGTAATAACTAAGCATAAGGTGCTGCTATTTGCAATTCTCTCTTTCGTATATATTCACAATTTTAGTTGTATAAAATTAATTTGAACTGAATTCAAATGGAATTCAAATCAATTGCAGTGACTTGTTTTAATTTTAAATTTTAATTTAAGATTTCATAAATATGGTGAATAGTAAAATTTTATACACTAAATAAATAACAAATTGTGATATGTTGTTTGAGCAGAGTAACTCTGGGTTTGAAAGGAATATAAGTACATAATATCTTTTCCCCCTGATAAGATAAAAAATCCCAGGTTTTCCTCCCCTTAGCCTCAACATTTCTGGAAAGTTAACATCTCCAGATTACACAAGTTCTAACGTCTGAACAATTTATCTTGTGATAGGATCCAGCATGGTAAAGTGGTGTGAGCATTGGACTAGGACTCTGGCAGACCAGAGTTCCCTTGGGAAAGTCACACTCTCTCATCCTTAGAGGCAATTTGAGGGAGAAAATTGCAGATAAAAAGCAGAAATAGTCATATAGTTACATGAGAAAATCAAAACAATATCTATAGCAGGATAATACTGATATTGGGATTAATTCAAATATCTTTCAGTGCCCAGAAATTTTCATCAGCTTGGCAAAACACACACACATGCACACACAAACAAAAGGAAGAGGATGGGGGCAGCAAGGTCAAAGTCCAAAAACCAAAGCAGATGTTGCTCTAAAGTTAAACTCAATCCCAAACTCAGTTAGTACAGTGTACTAAATTATCACTAGCAGCAACTATATGCAGGTAACAGGTTAAACCTAGAAATGCATACTGGGACAAAAACCCAATGGCCAATTTCTATTTCTGAAAACACAAAGACTGGCTTTAACATCACGCTCTGGCGACTGCTTTGGGCAAAACACACAGGTTCCTGAAATCAGCACAGAGCAGAAATGCAGAGCAATGATAGACTAATAATGCCATTATCTACCAAAAAAATCAACAAACTTTCTGGTTCAGTTTTTTTGGCTGAGGGTGGAGGGTAGTGTTTGTGATCACTGACCACAGAAAACAATTGAGAAATCCAGAGCAGTAGGCTAGCTGTAACTGAAAAGTATCACACCCGGTGCAAAGCACAATGTAATAGTAAGATAGAAGTTCATATTTTATCTAACACAGGCTCAGGTGTGTGGGGTGTGTGTGTGTCAAGTGGACACAGAATATAAAAAGCCCAAAGTGCTCATCATCACTTTCCTAGTGCTGCTTCTGTAGTCAACTTCACAGCCCACTACATCTGTGTTTCCCATATATGTTTTGACATGTAATACATAACCTAAAACAGCCACATGCAATTTCAATGACAGGAATGTTAAGCAGTGTCTTAAAACGATGTGGTAGTATGCTATTACCACTATTATTCTATCATATCTGGGCATTTTCTGCCAAGAACTTCTTCAGTTTTTCAGCCAATGATGCCCCCTATCACATCTTAGTCATTTTAATTCCATTTCAGATACCTTCCCAAGACAAAACCAGCACCCATTTGTTTCACCAGCTTGTGTATAAGCATACACACACTGCACTTTCGCCTCATTTTTCCATTAGCTAACCATTCTTCACCATCATTTAAGAAGACAAAATGTGTCTCCTATCTTTTCCTATCATTATGGCTTCAATCTGATTATTGCTTTGTCATAAAAAGTTACAGATGGCCCAATGAAGATGTAGAAACAATATATAGTTTGAAAGTTTGTGTCTTGACTTTTGCTTTACATAGATCCATAACTTACTTTCCTGAAGCAAAAGCACAGGGTGCATATTTAACTTTTTCCTTGTTTTACTCTCCCCACCCTTATCTTAAAGCACACAAGGAAGAACACCTGTTTATGCTCTAAAGGGCAGTAAAAGTTCAGAAAAGGTACAATCCTACATTGTTTATACAGAGTAAATTGCAAATTATTCCGTTTAACGGTTTGACTATAAGTCATATGCAAAAGAAGGTGAGAAGACCCAATCTTCCTTTTTCTGATCCATAAAGCAACTTTAGAAGGGGTGATCTGACGTGGGAATTTGGCAAGGAATTTGGTTACCCCTTTGATAATCCACATGATTTATACAATTAGTTAATATCATGTATATTTTGTAAATGTATCTGCCTAGATTATAGGGATTAGAATATTCCAAGGTTTTCCACAGCTTCATAAAGAGAATGTTAGTAGTACTGGGAAAAGAGATAATCTTGTAATTTACCTCTGACACACTACAACAGGAAAGAACAGAAGCACTCTGGCAGCATATATGAATTGATGAGTCATGTACAAAGAGAACTATCAGAATAAGATTTGGTTCCAGTTCCTATTCTTAAAACTGGTGATGAAGTCTCCTGTGGTTCATGGTATCAAGAAGTCCAGAGGAATCTGGAGTATCACACTGTCCCTTCTAATATAGAAAGGGCAAAGGCCAATTCAGTGCCCAAACCCAGATCTAGTGCCAGATGGAAATGCATATATTGCATGGTTTGAGCACTGGACTATGACTCTGGAGACCAGAGTTTCAATCCACACACAGCCAAGGAACCCTACTGGAAGGTAAGTCACACTCTCTCAGTTTCAGAGTATATCATACCAAGAAAACTCCATGATAGCTTTGCCTTAGGGTCACTATAAGTCAGATATGACTTGAGAGTACATAGTAATAATCAGCACCATCGAGCAGTCATTGGAGATCAAAGACTAGCACTTCCTTGAGCATTTCCACCCATCCATCACTTTGTTTATACTCTGCCTTCCTCCCAGACTGGGACTTACAAAAAGGCAGGAAATTAAAATAAAATATGTATCGTTAAAAGCATGCAAAATTAATATTAAAACATAACAATAGAATTAAAACATTTTTTAAAACTTCCTTTAAAACAAAGGTTAAAAACAGAACTGCACCACACAAAGCCCTTTCCTTGTTAAAACAACCTGTTCCCAAGGACTTGCTGGAAAAGAAAGGTCTTAACCTAAAACACAATAAAGAAAAAGCCCTCTTTGTTTCCCTAGGACCATTTCTGCACTAGACTGTTATAGTGCTATTATTCCACTTTCAACATCCTATGGAATCCTGGGGTTTGCTCAAACGCCTCTCCCTAAACTGCAAAATCAAAGATTCCATAAGATGTTGAAAGTGGAATAATAGCACTGTAACAGTCTAGTGTGCCTAAGAGAGGGAGTTTCAAAGTGTGGAAGCATATTCCTCCATTAAGTATACTCCCATATTCCCACCAGCCATGCCTGTGAAAGCATAGGATAGAAAGAAATGCCTCCCCTGCAAATATTAAGGCTCAGTCAGACTCATATGGGATGGTACAGGCTTTCAGATAGCTTAGGCTTGTGCTGCATAGGGCTTTATAGGTCATAACCAGCACTTGTCCCCAAAAGAAACTGAAATATCTTCAGATTCTAAGGAAGGTTTCTTGGCTGGAAACTCTTTGAGCCAGATAACATAAGCCAAAAAGGGATAATTGTTCAACAAACAGAATAGCATTTGGTTCCAATTCCTATTCCTAAAACCATGCTGCTAGAAACAGCTTGTCCACATCTTCAAGATGCAACAGCATCCACAGAAACGTAATGAATGAATTTCCCAGAAAGCTTCAGTTCTATAGATGTTTTATCAGTTTAAAGTAGGATTCAAAGAAATGCAAAGGTGAGCAGTTTTATGTCCTCATCTGGAACAGAACAGTACAATTCCAAGAGATCTCAGCAACTTCTCATTCCCAGTAATCAAACCAATGTTGCTATTTCTACCCAAGAACCAGAGTGGGCACAACCACCAGATTTTCATACAGTCAAGTCTAAATACCCTAAAGGTACTAGATCCTGTCTGATCTTGGAAGCTAAACAGGATTAGCTCTGGTTACTACTTGGATGAGACCACCAATGACTACAAGGTGCCGTACACTACATTTCAGAAGAAGGAACTGGCAGACTCACCTCTGAGTACTCCTTACTTTAAAAAAAAAACCTTAAAAATTCACAGGGTCACCATAAGTTGACAGGCAACCCGAAGGCAAACACACACACACCTATCTGGGTAATGTAAGCCTGATCAACTAGAATTAGTTCTGGGCAATCACTGTCTTACTGCAGATAGACCTGGTATTACACACTATCACCTCAAAACTTTGTATCTTTTTAACAGCATTATGAGAACACCCTTGCTTGAGAAAAGGACCAGAAGGGGAAGCCCTTCACCTATCTGACTCCCTTTTCTACTGGCAGTACCTTCCACTGTCATACCTCCTCCAGTTCACCTCAAATGTAGCACATTTCATTCTCCCAAGGTCATAATTTTCCCAAGATGCACAATTAATAATTACAAATCAAATCAGAAGGACTGAAACCTCTCAAGGCTCTGTAGACATTTCATAATTTTTTAAGACTATACAGAAAGAATATTATAATCACACCAAAGAAATCAGTGTTTTTCATACGAGCCAGTGAGACACCTGTGGGAATGCCTTCTGCAACACTTGTGCTCCAGCACCTGGCAGTTCAGAAGCTCACTGTCAAAGTACCCACGGCAAATTCTAACCCAATCTACCCTAAAAGGCACTCATGCCCTATCCCACGAGGAAACCACTGATGCTCCTAAGATACCCCAGCCATTATTTTCAGCAGAGCTGAGTCCCAGTTTTAACAGCTTCCGTCTCCCTACTCTTTCTCCTTGTCTATTTACTGTCCAAATAAAACAATACAATACCAAACATAGCACAACAAAACATAACTAAACACATATTTTAGGTTGTAATAAACACAGATTTTAGGCTAAACACTACAGAACAGTACAACAAACAGGAAAGAGCCTGCTCAGTTCTTTGTGGAATTTTCAGAAAGTACCTTTGAATTTTTTTCCCCTAAAAGATTTCTGGGATTTTCAAATAAGGGACCAACAAACTCACCTGCAGAGTACACAGATATAGATTCACACATGTACACAGTCATGCACATAGTACTTGTAACCCAGATGTCTATCAACACGTAACAGGGTGGGTACCACTAATAAAATAACCAAAGATGAACTTTAGAATTTCTTGGTCAGACACCAGTGCAATTTCTATATCACTGTTCATTTATTTCATCCTCTGAAGCAGAGCAATTGATAAGGACAATGAATGAGGGAAAGGCAAATCAGTCACTAAGATTCAAAACTAATTGTTTCCATCTTATGGTGAGCCTATCATGAGGTTTTCTTGGCAAGATTTGTTCGGGGGGGGGTTGCCTTTGCCTTCCTCTGAGGCTGAGAGAATGTGACTTGTCCAAGGGTAGACAACCAATGTGGAGTAGTGGTCTGAGTGGTGGACTCCAACTCTGCAGACCAGAGTTCAATTTCCCACTTGACCATGGAAACCCACTGGTCAACCTTGGGTGTATCACACTCTCTCACCCTCAAAAAATTCTGTGATAGCTTTGCTTTAGCATCCCCATAAGTTGGTACTGACTTTGAAGGTGCACAACAACAAAACACAATAGCAAATGCTACTCTTTCACAACAAACTTCTATATATGGCTGGAAGAACAGGTGCACAAAGAACTGTAGAATGTTTGCTGCTGTCTGACAGAGATTCTTGAGTTAGTCTTTGGAAATTTTATTGCTTGTACCCCACTTTGATAACAGAGCAGCAGTTCTTAACCTCTTCTTTACTGGGGACCCTCTAAAAATATAGTTTGTTACCAGGGTTCCCCAAGACCTAACTGAAGACTTAAATATTTAAATTTACATTTAAATATTTATTTAAATATTCAAATACGTATTTATTTATAACGGCTTCTGGAAACAAGTATTCAAAGCTCTTCTCAAACACTGGGTGACCTTGGACAAGTTACATTCTCTGAACCTCAGAGAAAGGCAAAGGCAAATCTCTTCTGAACAAATCTTAAAAAACAAACAAAGCAAAAACCTATGATAGATTCACTTTAGGGTTGCCACAAGTCAGAAGTAACTTGAAGGCACACAACAACAAAGTGCTGCTGACAGGCTGAGGTTCTTTCTAGCCATCATGTCTCTCCCCTTTGAGAACTGACATATGGTGACCCTACAGGAAATCTATCATGAGAGTTTTCTTGGCAGGCTTTGTTGCCATCGCCCTTCTCTGAGTCTGAGAGAATGACATGCCTGAGATCACCCAGAGGATTTCCATGGCTGAGTGGAGATTCAAACTCTGGTCTCCAGAGATATAGCTTGGGTGCATGTACATGCCTGTGACTGTGTCTCTTTCATCAGGGATGTGACAGCAGGTGTATGTTTGCACATGCCTGCAACCCCCTCACTGCCATGTCCCTGTTGCTACTGGTTCTGTTGGTGCCTACTAGTAGGGTTTCATGGACCTCCTGTGAAGGCTCTATGGACCCTCATGGGTCCCTGGCCTATAGGTTAAGAACCACTGTTGGAAAGGGTATGCAAAAGGCTAGTGCTTATTAAACATGTTGCCATAAAAATGGCAAAGAACAAATGGATCTGGAAGCCTGTTTCTAGCTGCTGAGGACAATGGGATGAGTTGGAGATGGGGCATACTCCTATCCCCAAATATTTTCACTCATATGAAATAAAAGTCTGCCATTTGTTTAAAAAAAAATGCTCCAGGATTGGAACAATAGAAGAGGGCTGTTTCCAGTGGCTGAGGGCAGTGTTGAAATTATCCTTTATTTCATAGTTCTCCTCTAAGTAAATCTAGATCGAACACACTATTTGTACACTGCCATTACTGAAAAAAAATAACAGCAAATTTTGGCCACCACCTCTGGCATTTTATTTTATGAAGATATTATTTCTAGTATCTGGGAAAACTGATTTGTGCACATCAGAGCATAGTTTCCAGGATGGTAGCTCTGTTAAGTCTATCCTGTCAAAAAGAAAAAGAGTCTTATAACTCAGACTGCCCTGTTTATTGCATGAAGTTTTCATGCTCTATAGTGGGTAGAAGGCCCTCTACACATTGTAAGACTGCAGATCCCATCAGCTCTAGCAGCATAGATATGGAAGGCTGGAATTTGCAGTCCAACAACATCTGGAAGGCACATCTGGTCATCCTGGATCCAGACTTTACTCATCAGCAACACGAAGTGGTGTCTTAAATTGAAGGCAGACAATTTGGCGAGGAATTATAAATGTGGGGACATGTAAATCGTGACAATGTCCCACCCTCAGATATTTTGACTTGTTCTGCTGTTTTGTTCAAAATGAGAGCTTATCATTGCTACAGTTTATAATGTAACACTTATTTCCATTTAACATATTTAAACAAGTAGGAAGCTTGCAGGAATTCCCATTATTCATATTTACTTACACAATAAATATACTAATATTAATCCAATTTTCTTCTAACCTCCCTTAAAACCTCATATCCCTTTGCCAAGCTTCTCATCCATCTTGGGTATTCTTGCTGTGCTACTGAACCTCCCCACTGAGCTGAAAGTAAATGAAGGGAGTAGGCAGCCCACAATATTATAGAAACCCATCCTTTGTGGAGTGGTAGTAGTGTGTGTGTGTGTGTGTGTGTGTGTGTTAGAACCGTTGTTACTTTAAAACACATTGTTATCTTTAAAAAAACTCATCCACCCCTGCCTGGGCATGAGGAGGTGTGCGTGTTGTTTGTAATGCAGTATTAAAATGGAAGTTGCCATCCTCTGCCACTTACAAAAGTCACCCTCACTGAGCTCAGCAGGTCTTTCCTTCTAAGTAGGCGAAAGAAAGAAAGAAAAGCCATTTTTGCACTATCATCCCACTTTCAGCATCCTAAGGAGTCCCGCAGTCTAGGGAGGGGCATTTAGCATTCTCAGCCAAGGAGCTCTTTAGCCTCAGTAAAGTACAATTCCACAGGATGTTGAAAGTGGAATAATAGCACTATAGCAATGTAGTGCGGGAATGGCCAAAGAAAATGAATTGCGCTACCCGGCAGCTAGAAATACCGAGCCGGTAGTGGCCTCCGTACTTCCCAGAGAGTAAGTACCATCCCACTCTGAGAGATTTACTTCAGAGTAGGCAGACACAGCTTTTGCGCTGTAAGCCAACTCTGCTCCCCTCCCGCACCTTCAAGGTGAAGAAGACGGGATTTCGGGGGGCGCAATTTACCTCACGCGCGACAAGCGGCACCTGTTGACAATTCCCTTTCCCGCCCGCACGTGTTAAAAGGCGGAGGACCTCCGTGCAGTTTAGCAATCAGCCTCCCAGCTCCGCGTCGCCTCCCCTCACCTGTAACCTTCCGGCCAACGAGACCCCGCTTGAGCTGGGGAGTCCGGCAGCGGGTCCTCACGCGCCAAACCAAAGCCCGCGACTGCCTCCGCGCAGGAGATGGGAAGGCGCTTTAGTCCTCCAAATCTCCCCCGGCGCAGTCGGAGCCCCGCCTCCTCAGAGCCGCAAAGCGGACCCGCCCCCTCTTCCCCGTTCCCCCTTCGGGCAGCCAGGTCCCTTTCCTCTCTGGGTGGGTGTCAGTAAGGGACGAAATGGGGGTTGCTTTGTTTGCAGAAGGATTCCTTAAACAAGCTCCCTTCAACGCAGAAGAGGGGACATGTCCTTGTAGACCAAAGGACATTCGGTTGTCATCCGCTTCTTTGTGCTCGCGGTTTAAGACGCAAAAGGGAGATGGAAGACTGGTCTCTACAACTGACGCCTATACGAGCTTGGTACTTTGAAAGTGATGCTCTAGCTGTCCCTCGCGAAAAAGAAACAAGAAACAAACCACTCGACCGTCTGACCTGGTGGAGTTTCCTGCTTCTAGCCTCATTGGAGCCCAGGCTACTTCTGCACTACACTCTTATAGTGCTATTATTCCATTCTATGGAATCCTGGGCCATAGGCCCTTCCCTAGACTGCAAAACCCAGGGTTCCATAGGATGTTGAAAGTAGAATAATATTATAAGCAGTGATGTATTGAGTCTTTTACTCCAAGTCTCCAGTTAATAATAATAATAATATTTATTTCTATCCCACCTCTCCACATGGATCGAGGCGCGAACAACATGAAATACATTATACATTAAAAGACATTAAAAGACATTAAAAACATACCCAAACCTCCCCACCCACCAACCCACCTAAACCAACCCCTTAAAATACACAGCAATTAAAAATCCATCAATTACTATTAGCAAAGCAGTAAGACAATAGATGGGAGGCGATGGAAATGCTAGTCTGCGAATTGAAAATAATTAGAAAAACCCATTAATTGATGGGTAGAATTCTAAAACTGCACGCTAATAAAAATATGAATTTAGCAATTGAAATCAACTAAGCAAAAATATTTTGCATTGGTTGCAGAATTTATTTTGTGCCCCATCACAACATGTCAAGTCTCAAGTCTCTACCTTCAAGTCTCCAGTCAAGTCTCAAGTCTGGGAGCCAACTTTATACCCTGACCTGTATTCCAGAATTTCTGAACAGAGTCAAATAAAATCGGTTTTAACAATTTAAGTAGTCCCACCACTTTTGTGATTTTGCCATCTGCAGCTTCAGAAGTGGAGAACAGGATCCTTCTTACTTCTCATCTGTAAAGCTGGAGGCTTTTCCAAAAGTGGGGAATAGGATCCCCTTCTTATTCCCCATTACTGAAGCTTCAAGAGCTTTAGAAGGAAGGATCGTTCATCCTCAAGCCCATTGCCTAACACATTTTCTGTTCCCTTCTGAGATATGTGCAGTGCGCTGTGGGCACAAGTCTTGCCTTCTGCTCTTAGGAAAAGTTTTCAAAATCTCCTCCTCTATGTATAGGGAACAAGTTGCTAAGCAGACCTCAACCCCACTGCCTAACACATTTGCTGTTCCTTCTGAGAAATGTGTCAACACTTTGGGCTTGAGACAGATCACCATGTGACCAGTAAGTTGTAAGGTTTTGAGATGAATGTGTTATGTTGCTGAACCATGGGCAGCAAGTCAGTCACTAAAAATATACAAGTTTCAAGTTGAGTCACTGTGTAATTTTTACCGAGTCAAGTCACTGAAGTGACTTAAGTCTGACTTGAGTCCAAGTCAATTGACTCGAATCTACACCACTGATTATAAGAGTGTTGTGTGGAAATGGTCCCAGTCATAGTTATGTCTCTTTAAAATCAATGGGGTGTAAGTTAGTCATAATTGATGTTTCCCATTGATTTTTATGGTAAATTCACTGGTTCAATGGTAACTTCACCTGGATCTAAGTCAATATTTTATTTTATTCTAATTCACCTTACTCCAAGCATGGAACTCAACGTGTCTTACAAAAGCTACAAACAAGATAAGCTAAAAGGTAAAATATATTTAGGATTATGGGTGCAGAACTATGCAGAATGACTTGGAACAGAGGAGCAAAAGACTGAACCAACCCAACAGCTGAATTCCTGAAGAGTTCAGGAAAATGAGTCTGAGGTCTATACTAGTTAGAACGTGCATGTATCATGAACACAGCCTACTCCAAACCTGTACACATGAATTCTTTGTAAAGGTGGTTCAGAACACTATGTTACAGTTGTGAACCACCTTGCTAAGGAAAAAGATCTTCCCATACTACCTTTCCAAACAGCCTTGGCCTTAGTTCTTCTTGGATCAACACCCATGCCTTGATCGCAGCAATGTTCTCATAGTAAATCAATTGTTGTTTTTTGTGGAGATTCTAGCAGCCGTTTCCTTCTTCCATATCTTTTTCAGTAAAAGTTGCATCATTTTAGAATTGTTGAAGTCTGTATAAGGGCAATACAGTAGACTGACTCAAAGTCGCAAAATAGTGTATAAAGTTTTCACATTTCCCAAACTTGTTCATCAGGGTTGAAGGGAGAGACATTCTCCCTACACAATCTGTGTTTAGTTATAGTACTACAGTGATATGGCCCTGTCTAGCTTCTGAAATCAGATGACAGTGGGAGTGTCCTTCACCCCGTATAAGATTCAGCAATAACATGGACTTATCTGTATCTTTTGGATAAACTGATTGGTGGGAGATTTAGGACAGAGAAAAAGAAGTATTTCTTACTGGTGTATAGTTAAAGTGTTGAATTTGCTTTCAAAAGATGTACTTAGGGCTGCCAATGTTGATAGCCCTGACAAGTGGTCCTAAAATGCTGATTTATACTGATATTGGTAAGGCTATGCCGAGAATAGCTATGTGTATGAGTGTTGTTAAAATTTAAGAAGGATATTGACCCTTGAATGCCTGTGCAGTCACAGAAGCCTGTTAAGGATGTAACTTTCACATAGATCAGAATATATACCTGAATGGATTATAGGTTAACTTATATTATTAAAATGGTTAGGGATACAAGGAACAGAATTCTGTACAAGTGAAAGCCTTTATGAAATGTCTGTGCAATGCCTGAGCAGACACTATGGGAAACTACGAACGGGCCTACTGATGGCGATGAGGCTGATGATAGATAAAAACAATTAAAATAGTTTAATTTTTAATTATTACTAAGCCTGTTACAGAGCTGAACAGAGCAATAAAGTCCCTATGTAAGACTTCAGGAAAGTGAACTTCTGAAAAGGCAAATATTGTTGCAGTCATTTCCTGTGCAAGGGTTTTACTCAGGCAATTAGAATTTAAAAACAACAACAACTATGGAATTCTAAAGGAACCCTCAAACCAACATTGTATTTCAGAAAATTAAGGTTATAGAAAAACATAAGTACCCAAGCAAAATACTGTATAAAGAAAATGACAAGTGTTTGCAAACCAACAAACCCTAGAATTGTGTTGGAATAATCCAATTCTAATATCTATTCAGCCTGTTCTCCACTACTATTATAGATAGTCTAAGTTTCTGTCCCTCTTTTACTGTTTACTACATTTTATTAAAAGTCCAAAATAATACATAGAAAACAAAAGGAACAACAAACTAAAATAACAGATAGATATGAAAGACAGACAAGAAAGAAAAAGATTATAACAGGAGGAAATTCTAAATCTTAACTACAAAAAACTAAAACTTAGTTTTAAAAAAAAGAAAGCTTCCAGCTTTCCTAACACAGATTATTGTTCATCTAATATATAAAAGTCAAAGTTAGTTTGTGAGTTTGTCTGTGTCGGGCAAGCGTATACATCATATGATTGGTTGTGTCGGGGGCCATTTCCGCACTAGCTTGTTATAGCGCGATGATTCCACTTTCAACATCCTCTGGCATCCTGAGGTTTGCAGTTTCGGGAGGGGCCAGCTGGCCCCTCCCGAAACTGCAAACCCCAAGATGCCAGAGAATGTTGAAAGTGGAATCATCGCGCTATAACAGGCTCGTGCTGAAATGGCCAGGCAAGAAGACTTCATATGATTCTATGGAATCCTGGGGTTGGCAGTTTAGGGAAGGGGCCTTCAGAATTCTCAGCCAGAGAGCTCTTTGACCTGGCTGGTTGCTATAGAGATGAGGCCTAACAGCAAGGAGAAGGCCAGTGTTTTCCCTCAGAAACTCAAACTCTGTATGTTAACAACTCCGAATACAGGTTGGATTGGGGAATATGGGGGAAAGTTACAGGGACTGGACAAGGCAGTTTGGGGAATTCGAGACACAGGATCTCAAGTCTGTGTATTTCAACTGCATCTAATTCTTAAGTTAAGGTAAGATAATTCCTAACATATTTCTAACAAGTATTACCTATGAGAAAATAAAATCCCGGGCAATGCCAGGTAAATATGCTAGTTTTATATATAAACAACTTCTCTAGTTACCAATACCATTTAAATGCTGCAGCTGCTACTTTTCCAAAAATACTAAGTTCCACATCTGTACTCTTACAACACAGTGCCTCCTCCCACTTTTGTGAGGGTTTGGAGTGCAGAATCCTTGCAAAAATGGAAAATCTGTAAACAACTCCCCCACACTTCTTCTACTATTCTCTTCCAGGGCTCCTTCCTCCCATTCACTTTCCTTTTGCCCCAATGCACACGCTTTCCTTCTCCATGCATGGGCAAAAGGCAAGGGAATGAGAGGAGAGGTGTGTGTGCCTTCCTCTATTCCCTTGCCATTTGTCCCAACATATGTTCTCCATGCCTGGGGCAAAAGCCAAGAGAATGGGGGAGACAGGTAAGCACACATCCCCTCATTCCCTTGCCTTTTCCCCGGATGTGTGTTCCTTCCTTCCTTCCCGGGCAAAAGGCAAGGGAATGGGGGAGGGGGGAGGGCACATCCCCCCATTCCCTTGCCTTTTGCCTGGGCACAGGGAATATGCAGTGGGGCAAAATGTAAAGGAATGGGTGGGGGAAGACATGCGTGCACCTTCCTTCTCTGCGTGTGGTGTTCTCCTTCCCATTCCCCTGGCTTTGCCTGTGCATGGAGAAAGAAGGCATGCACGCCCAGGCAAAAGGCAAGGGAAGAAGAGAATGAGGGGAAGGCGTATGCACATCTCATGAATAATCAAATCATTTTGAATAATCAAAATGTGGAGAGAGGACTGTACTCTTTTTCTTGCAAAAGCATATTAAAGGCTCAATTCAGGAGCTTTATCAAACAGTCTTCTTTCATTGGGATCTCTGTATTCTTTCATTTCTATGCATATAATAGTTGTGCTGCTTGGCCATATATTGTAATATCTTACCATATTTCTTCTCTGTGTGATCTTCTACTAATCCCAGCAAATGCGGTTCATGTTTTTATAGAATACTGACTTTCAAAATTTTATACATCATGGAATGTATTTGATTCCAGAATTTTTTTAGCCTTTTCATGTGTCTACCACATAAAGTAAAAATTTCCCACTTGTTGCTCACATTTCCTATACCTATTAGAAACCTCTTTATGAACTTTGGCAAATTTTTCTGGTGTCAGATACAAATGATACATTATATTGTAAAAGTTTTCTTTAAGTTCATAAGACAAAGTGAATTTAATTCCCTCTGACCACTTTTTCCATTGTTCCAACTGTGCATTATCTATAACATTTTGTGCCCACTTTATCATACATTCTATGACTAACTTTTTTCCAGCTCTAGTTTTAACCAAAGTTTATACATCTTGCTAATCAATCAATCAATCAATCAATCATTGTTCACTTGAGCACAACTATTTCTGGACATTTTGTTTCATACAAAATCATAATTTTATATCTCTCTCTACTATCTGCCTATAAAAGAAACATTGGGAACCTTCAAACTTCAATTGTTCAGTCAATTTAATTCTATAATGTTCCTGTTCAGTTTTTAGAAGATCTTAGTAAGTTGCCCATTTTTCCTTTTTTGTCATCTTCTTGTAGATAGCCTCCTGTGATGATACTCAGAAGGTTGTTTTAGGGGATAACCTTGGATTATATCTATTGTAGACTCTTAACAGAGCTTTTCTCATGTAGTGATTGTTAAAATCTACATTCACTTTAGATTTGTCATACCACAGATACCCAGATCGCTAACAAAGCTTTTCTCACACAGTGATTATTAAAATATGCATTCACTTTAGCTTTATCATGCCACAGCCACCCATGCCACCCACACTTCAATTTATGCCATTCTAAATTGAACAGTCTCTTATTTTTCAACCAAACCAGACAACATGCAGAGAAATGCAATTTCATATCTGAGACTCCCAATTTTCCTTTTTGTTTGGCATCTTGTAAAATTTTATATTTTACACTAGGTTTCTTCCCTTGCCATACAAACTTTGACATGTCTGTGTGTCATTGTTTAAATAAAACGTTATTAGTCAAAATCGGTATACTATAAGCTTGCTGTGTATGTGTGGGTTCTGTGCCCAGGAACCCACATGTAAAACGAAAAATGTGAGGCATTGCATCCCATTGTAATCAACAAATGTGATGCTTTGAGCAATCTTGCATCCATGCCTATGGAGGCTGTGTGAGAGGAGGTTGTCTGCAACTGTAGTCTGAAACAAAATAGCATTCTTGATAAAATATTCATTGTGATCACCAAAATAATGATAATTTAAGTTTTGCCTATCTGTCCAATCTTTCTTAATATCACTCCATGTTTTAATATGATTATTTTTCAACAACATGCAATTAATGGTTGTCATAATAATACCCAAATATTTCATTTTTTCTCAGTTTTTAATCTCCACTTATCTATCAAGTGCAATTGTTCTTCCTTTCTCATGTTATCCATCAACATCATTGTTTTTTGCTTATTTATCTTGAAATCAGCCATGTCTCCGAATTCTTTAACTCTCTCTTACAGCTTCTTTCCATAACCAAGAGGATCTCACCCAAAAGCACTGAACTGTCTGAAAATGCTTTTAACTTGTAAGCCTCCTTTCTTATTCTTATACATTTTATTCTTTCATCTTTTCTTATTGCTCTGTGCAAAACTTCAAATGCTAAGATGAACAATAAGGGTGGAAGTGGACATCTTTATCTCAATCCTTTTTGCTCAGTTCATCATTAATCACAATCTGTGCTTTCAGTATATTGTAAATTGCCTTAACCCATGTAATAAAATTATTTCCAAAACCCATCTTCTTCAAAAATCCAAACAAACAAAATTTAAATCGTCAAAAGCTTTTTCAGCCACCAAAAATAGAAGTGTTACCTGTTTCTCATTATGATTGTCTAAATACTCCAAAATATCAATAACACATTTAGTATTGTCACATAACTATCTTTTCTGTAGAAATCCAGCTTGATCTTTATGAATAAAATCCACCAAATCTCTGAGAATCATCCAATTTTCAAAAGAATAGCTCAACGATGTATTAATTAGTTTCTCATGAAAAATCCCCTCATTTTCTATAAGGGTGTAGAGCCCCTGCCTCCACTACTATTTTAGGCCTATAATTATCAACTTGGGTCTCCAAATACCGGCCCCTTTGGTCTTCAAATATAGTTTCAGGTGATAGGTTAGGGTACGTGTACATAACAATACCATATTTTTCCTTGGGTGATGCCACAATAAATTTGTTATCTAATTTAGGATAATGCAAGTGCTTAATGTCTCCTCCTCTTACATGGGTTTCTTGGAGGTAGATTACATCTTGTTTCATTTTTTTTTTTTAGATAATGAAATGTTAGTCATGCACAAATGTTAGTCATGCACAAATTCAGTAAGACATAAGGATACACAGAATGGTACATCAAATGTCTGCCAAAAAAGAGCAAAATGCATATATTACCTACCAAATTTTAATAGAGAGTCTTTTGATGCATGTCAGCTCAAAGTATGGAGAATCAGGAAAATATCTGCATGGTTCTGAGAACTTCTCTGTTTCCTTTCTCAGAAAAGTCTTGCATTTCCTGATTAAAAGCAAATGGAAAAGAAGAAAAGAATATAAGTTATGGATGGTACTCATTCAAAGATAACTCAAGCCACAATGTTGTAGTAGGTCATCCTCTTCAGATTTTTTTTTCCAGCGCACAGAGTAAAATGGGTGCTATAAGCTTATCCCCTTATTCTAGGAAGTGAGTCCACTGTTGATTCAGTGAAACAACTTTTAAAGAGTGTGGATGTCTCCTAGACCTACTGAAGGCAGGGGAGACTACCTCCTTTGGTGATCTGGAATCTCCAGTAAAGTCATCATCACATCTATTATATGCCCAGGGTCACAGTCAGAAGGAGCATATTATTTGTCTCCTATTCCATTATAAATCTATCAGCTTTGACTATGAAATACTGTTAGAAACATAACATCTATTGTGAGTCTACTCCATGGATTCAGTGTAGCTTTGCTGTTATGCGCAATCCAGTCAATTGTGACTTATGGCAATCCTATGAATGAGATGTAATCTAGGTATGCGATCCAGTTATTAACACCCCTTTTCTGGTCCTTGATTTCATTTATCCACATGTAGTAGTTTTCCTCTTTTCCCACTATTTTCAGCTTTATTGAGCTCTGTCATCTTTTCTAGTCAGTGGTGTTGTCTCATGGAATGCCCAAAGTACAATAGCTTCAGATTAGTAATTTTGGTTTCTAGTGAGAAGTCAAGCTTAATGGAGCCATTTATTGGTCTTTCTGGCAGTCCATGGTATCCTAGAACTCTCCCCCAGCTCCATATTTCAGTGAAGTGATTTTTTTCCCGTCAGCTTTCTTCACTATCCAGCTTTTACATTTATACATAGAAATACTATGGAATGAATGATCCTGGCTTCAGAATTCAATGACATATCTTTGTACGTGAAAATCTTATTTAGTTCCTCCTCAGCTGTTCTCCCTAGTCTTCTTCTTTGTCTGATTCCTTGACTAGATTTTGATTTATGACTGCAACAAGGTGCAGAAAATCTTCAACAGTTTCAATTTTTTCATCAGCCACTTTAGTCCCAAGAAAAGAATCTATGGTTGTTAATTTTTGTCTTCTTAATATTCAACTGCAAACCTGCACTTTCTTCCTGAACTTTCCTTAGCAATCATTCTGAGTCATTGCTATTTTCTACTATTGCTGTGTTTCTTACATTACTAATGTTCCTTCCTCCAGTTTTCCAACTGTGTCATGCTATATGAGATGCTTGCAACACTAGTCTCTTATCTAGAGTTTAGATTATGCATCAGGACAATGCAATGTTGTGGCACCGCCATTTCTTTTAGCAGTTTTTCATGCTCTAGAGTCAAAGGCTTTGGTATAATCTATAAAACACAGGCTAGTTTTCTATTTTAAAAAAAAACAGGCTGGTTTTCCTTCTCTCAGGTAAGTGTGCATAGGACAGAGTTCATGAAGCTCTATTTACTTTGCAAGGATTCAGTTGTCTTAATCTTTTCTGTTCGTGATTCTTTTATACACCTCTAGTTGACTATTACTGTGGGAGCTCAAGTACACAGAAGTGTAGGTCATGCAATTTTGCTTGATCATTTCTGGTTCTCCCAACCTAGTCCTGCAGTGAAACTAAGATTCCCCATCCCCTTGTTCCAGGATCCATGTACACTAGGGTGCTGTCCAGTGAGCAGCCTGCCATTTTCAGACACTCCAACTCTTGAAGTGTATTTTGAAGTCCTGTTGATAGCATTTAATATGATAGGGATAGTTTATTTTAGGCTTCAGCACCTTGTATAGCTCCATGTTTTAGGAAGTGAGTATAGTACCTTGGAGAGACTAGAACCTGGAGCAAATTCAACACTCTACTGACGTATGAGGCACCAGCTGCCATGACACATATGTTTAATGTCTTTGAACATGAAGGTCTTCAACAGTTCATGGTTGTTACTGTAGAGTTCAGTTGTACTTTTCCATGGGCACTCTGCAAAGAGCTCCACAGCCCAAGAAATGTTACATAAAAATAAGGCAATTAAGTAAGACGAATGCCTTACTTAATTGCTTTATGTTAGCTAAGACAAATGTTTTCATGCTTTGCCAATAGTGTGAAGCTGGAAACCTGGCAGTACAAACACTTTTAAATAATGGTTGCCCTGTTGAGGTGTGTTAGGAGCTGTTTTGCCTTTTAGCCACAAATCTTAATGGTAGCATAGCAGGAGCAGAGATGTTGGCGCTCCAGTAGCCATTCAACTATGTGCTTCCATTAATCCAATTCCATCAAGTATGTTGTTGTTCACTGACAGCTCAGTTGGCTTTTGGAAAATGAGGCAGCTGCCTCCACCAAATCTTTTTTTGTGATCTAGAGCTTCATGAAAAGGTTATGTTAAAGTGAGGGCATAGTTTGTGGTTTTCTCAAATAGATTCCTGGTAAATCAACTGTTTTATTTCTGAACTATCAAAGTTGCCACCAGGATCAGTTCTCACAAGGCAATTTATGTCTCTAAAAATTCCATAGAAATTTCCCTGACATTACACCACTACTTCTGGAAAAGCAACAGCAACACCTGATGGACTGTCTTTCACAAATTATTTAAAAGTCCCAGTGCATTACCTGTTCACTATGAAGTATTGGCTTAGAGATTCTAGAGTTTGTAGTCCAAAAAAGTAAACTCTGCTTACATTAAGCCTGTTAGGAAGTTGCCTGTGTCTGCACGACATCACTGCAAAAAAATTTGTATATATGTACATATGTGACAAGTTACATGGAACTTAATTGGAGTCCACTCATTTGGGACAAAGAAGGGTTAAGCTGGGTGACTGAAAGGAAATCTCTCCAGTCATCAAGTGAGCCTCTAGGGAAAAATGACAGAAATGCAACTCCTGAACAATAAATATTTAGTGTTATATATGCACATTAAAAGCAGGTATAGATAAGAGTACTCCAAACAGACAGTGGACTTCTCCTGATTAGGTATTGTTACCTTGTTCTCTGGGGGTCCTGGGAGGGGCGCCCAAATAACCATAACACAAACACAATTCTGGGGAGAATTAGCTGGAGCACTCACTAAAGCTAGCGAGAGGCAGGGTAACTTAGCAGGGATCTTGCAACCCAAAGTCTACGGGGTCAGGTCAGTCAAGCAGTCAGACAGGTTTTAAAATGGCAAAAATGATGTTTTTATTAAAAGACAAACAAACAATAAAGACACCACAGTCACACAGCTAATGAAAGAATTGGAAATAAGGATTTTCAGGGGAAATGGATGATACGACACCTTTCTCATAGTCCTGAAGAAGCTTGAAGATGGTAGGGGAGAAACTCAGCGCGGTTCGCTGAGGGGAGTTCGCCAGACAAAGCGGCAGCAAGGCGGGATGGAAGTCCGGAGTGATCCGAGGTGTGCTGGCAGTTTGAGCGATCTGAGGTGGTCTTGGAATTGGGGGGTTATATAGGGTGAATTGTGACTGCAGGCCATGCCTTACTCGGTGAAAACAATGCGAGTTTGGAGCGGGACAAAGCTTTGGAAAAGGTCAAGTTTAACATGATCGGCTTAGCACTGAATCAACAATAGTGTAGTCAGTATGCAAATATACAGTACTTAGTCTGGCTTTGTAAGACTATCAACTCAGAGCCGGGCGCTTTTGTTAGTGCCACGCTTAAGCAAAAGGGTGTTTGCAGAAGAGGTCCCTGAAGCAACGGAGTGGCTCTGTTCTGCCTGCCTAGGTGGAGAATGTAATGTCCAACAATTACCGGCCGCGCCTGTTTACGTGCTTGTCCGGAGGCCTCGTAAACACGTGGAGCGGGGTGGCAGAGGAAGGCCAAATGGTTTTGATATCAAAAAGTGATATCTAGTGCTATCACCGGGTAGGCCTGGGCTGAAGTAACAGTATCCTGTACCCATGCAGTAGTCAGACTGACACAGAAACTGAGCAGGTTGATAAGCTCAATAGTTATTTCCTTTTGTTAAATTAAGTATTGCTATAGTGTCTCCAGCAAGTCAGGTGGGCCTTCATCCTTATTGTGTTCTTTAATGCTTTCCTGCCCCTTGGCAAGATGGAGTCAGGTCAGGAATATTCCAGAGCCTGAGGTTTCAGTTCCAGTTCCTGACACCTAGGGATATTCCCTGTGATGCCATTAATCATGGTGGTATCATCAAATATGTAGGCAGTTATTTGGAATATGTCATAAAAATACAAAGTCTGACATTAAATTTCTCTGTTTAGAAATTGATGTTTCCAGACTTTGTTTTGAGTTGGGGAGGGGAACAGCTCTATTTTAAGCACTTTCACAAGCAATAGGGGAACTATGGTCCAATCAAATAAACTCCCAAACCAGAGCTGAAGAAGAAAGATCAGGGTTTGTTTGTTTGTTTGTTTGTTTTGCTATTAGTGGTGCAATCCATTTGTGCCACTGACTAGGGAATGAAATTACAGTGCACCTTCAAATATTTAGGTCAGAGAGAGGGAGGTGGCAATAAAGCTTGTAGAACTGAATATTAAGAAAAGCAATAAAGCAGCAATTAGGTTGTACCATCTTCAGTGATTCCTGATTCAGTGGATATTAGGTGGCTGACCATTCCCTTTGAACCCTGCAGCTGCAATTTGAGTGACTCTGAGAGGGAGAGTAACTGGTCGGATGAAACACTAGAGAAGCTATGGCAGCTACTCCAAAGTGGCCTGCAACAATAGGGGCCAGTAAAAATATTTGCAAGACTGCACTCTTGCCCGAGTTACTTCCTCTTGCATGGAAGATATGGGCCAAGCCCTGAAATTCAGGAACCACAGAGGGATGGAAATGTTGTTGAACAACTCCTCTCAGCATGACCATGGTGTAGAATGATAGGACATCTAAAAGGCCATCCAACTTCCACCCCAGACCTAGAGAGGTTAACCAGCAGTACAAAACCATAAGTCTCAGCTGGAGCCTTCCACTAAGGCCAGAAAAACTGGTTGATTGCTCCCAAATCATGTAAATGAGCTTGATTTTTAGAAGCTATGTGCCACCTCCTTCTCTACTGAAAGTTTTCTGCCTCCTCCTTCTGAACATCTGTTGCTGACACATTGCTGAAATCACTGTGTTGGCATAGCCTTTGGTGCTTAAAACCCAGGAGCGCTGGCCCTGGATGGTTTAACAATGTGTGGTTTGTAAACTATTTTAAGGAACTTTAAAGATCTGTTTATTCATGCATTTAACATTCTAGATGTTTTTGGACATCTCCCTGGTGGTCCTGGTGAGATCAGAGGCAATAATAAATGCTTTAGATAGATAGATAGATAAACAGATCAACAGACAGAGAGCTCAGTTTAAGTTGAAAATCCTGAAGTCCCTTTGAGATTAGGCTAATTTGAAATCACTGTCTTTAAGACCCTCAGAATTTTAGCCAGAAAATCTCATTAGTTTTCAGTTTTCTCTTCTAATGTTCTGGTTCTGGTCCAGAAGACCTTCATTAGTTTGTTCTTCTCCAAGATCTCTGCCAAGATCTTCTTTCCTTTGCACTACATCAGCTAGAATTGCAACATTCCACTATTTCTCTTCAGGAAAATCTAGTTTGACTAAAAACATGTAATCTCTTAAATCTAATATTCCATGGAATACTTTCTCAACATAGTAGAAGCTCTCCCGCATCCCTACTCTTTCTTTGGATTCTACGTGTGTTTGGCTCAGGGGAAAAAAAGGCTTTTCTGCCCATTCTTTAGAACTCCTTTCTTTCTTTTTTCCCCCTTCCTCTAATTAAAGTTTGAACCTCAGCATGCTCAGCCCTTAATCTTTCCACTTCCTGATGTCTGAGCATAGCCCTCTGTAGCAGAAGTTTTCATCTTTGGGTTCCCAGATGGTTTAGACTTCATTTCCAAAAAGTTCCAGCCAATCTGACTAGTGTAAAGGAATTCTGGGAGCTGAAGTCCCAAACATCTGGAGAACCAAAGTCTGAGAATCACTACATCTATGATATCTCTAAGCTTAGTAAATCTGGGTCTTACAACTCTTGCAGCCTTGAAAGTCTGCATCTTTCAGTTATTGTTCTGAAAATTGTTGTACCTTATCCACTTATTCAAGGTCAGAGCACAAAACTAGAGCCAGGGTGGAATGGTAAGAAAGCAGAGTTCTGATAATGACTACATGGGGTGGGGTGGGGTGGGGTGATGTGATGTGATCAACGTGACTTACAGTCATATCCCACTCTTCTTTCATCACTAAACTCAAAGTTGGCATACAATCATCATCATTGTCATCATCATCTATTTATTTATTTATGTAGTGTCATTAAAGTTCCTTCTCAGACATTCTCCCATCTAAGCACTGATCAGACTCAAACTGGCTTAGTTTTAGTACAGTAGTTTCATGCTTGATGATGTTATGGTAGAGAAGAATCTGGTGATGTTATGGTACAGAAGACACACAAACAAGGACAATTTAATTGCCTTTCATGAAATGTATCCAGTATACGAACCCTTGGAAATGACAAAGCAAAATAAGCTGGCTATTTCTCTCAGGTCATTGAAGTTCACATCTGAGATATGGTGTAATTGGTGACTTTCCTTAGGTCAATACAGTTTACTTCCTTCCATAAAAGGTGAGTAGATTTAGAAAACCTTTTACCTACAGAGGGAGTGAGGGAATTAGCTCTACAAACACATGAAAAAGATTGCTCACCTAACATTACTACCAATGATTCCCAGTCATGTTTGCCCATGGCTCCTGAGCACTTTTCTCTTATCAAGTTTATTGCCATGGTCACATCTTGGAATTTCAGCTCAGTCCTAACATGTTTATTTGGACATAAAGTCCTCTGAGTTCAATTTGACTTACTTTCTAACCCACCTAGGTTTGCAGCATAAGTTACAGTGGCATGAAATCAGCGATGACAACATCATGATGATGACAATGACTTTCATCATAGTGTACTGTAACTATTCCTACTAAATGCGTGTTTTTTCTAAGTGTGTAAAGCAATTGATTCTTCAGATTTTTTGACTATTTTTTTATAATCTCTCATCATTGTCCATATTGTATGGGATTGGAGATGTAGGCTTGATATCAGGAGGGTGAAAGGTTCTCAACCCTTGGTGAAAAGAGACATGCCCTCTTTGTATTGATGGGGAAGGTCTGGAAGGAAGCTGTAATCACATTAATTTGAACATTGTTACAGAGTTCTGCATGACAGGGAATGTTTTCTTGGAGAGTCCTGTGCCCATATTCATCTTAGTGCTTCTTTGCAAACTGTCACCATTAATATGGGAGGTTAAAAAGGGAAGGGGAAAGATTTGAGTACAGGTCCCCACCTAGCTCTTTACTAAGGGTAGGGAAAATGTGGCCATTGGGCTGCTTCTGGCCCCTGGGCCCCTGTTTTATGGCCCCTAAAGCCCCCAGGTCTCCCAATTTTGAAAATTGTATTTAGTTGAATTTTGGCCAAAATGCCAACACCTCAAACTTGCACAAAAAATGGCAGTTTGGGTCTCCTTGTCCCCTACAATCCCTTCCAAAAGCTCAAAAACTCTAGAGAACTGCCACCAGTTAGAGATAGTAATACTGGCTTGGACAGAGCAATGGTCTGATTCAGAATATAGCAGGTTCCTATGTTTGTAGCTCCCTTGATTTTTGGGCAGTTGCTGGGTCTTTGTTATGGGGCCCATCATGTTGCAGGTGTCTGCCCTTCAAATTAAAACTGCATGGTGCACTTGATATGGCAGCAGATGAGGCCACCTGAAGCTATCGATCCACCATGAAAATGTCATCCATCCATATGAAACACCAAATTTATCGGAAATCAGATTTTTTTTTTCCTGGAAATGACTGACAGGTGGGGAATGACTCATCAGAAGGGCTCTTAAAGTCAAAGACTGTATGGCAAATTGGGCAAGAGATCTTAACCATAATATCCTCCTAGAAGATTGGGAAACAATCTGGAAAAACAATATGTCTTATTCTAGATCCTATGCATTACAGGAAAATGTGCTGAAAATGGTGTTTCGTTGGTATCTGACACCAAGCAGATTAGCTAAAGTGAACAAGAATATGAATAGTCACTGCTGGAAATGTAAAGATCAAGTGGAATCTTATTATCATATGTAGTGGGGATGCGACAGAGCAAAGAGATTTTGGTACACCGTATGAGTAACTATCCAAAAAAATTTGGAAAGAAAAATTGATTTAATTCCTGAATTTTTTTTATTGGGAGTCTTCAGTGCAGACAACTTGATGGATTTTATCACCAAAAGACTATTACGGAACTTGATTGTAGCGGCTAGATTAGTCTATGCCAAATATTGGAAATCAATGCGCATTCCAACAGTAGACGAATGGTTAGAAAGAACTATGGAAATAGCACAGATGGATAAACTGACTTACAGATTGGACAATAATATGGACAGTCAATTCTATGAAGTGTGGGAACCGTTTACAGAGTTTCTGGAAAATAAGAAAATTTCAATTAAAGGTTTTTAATTTTTAGTATTAATCCTAGTAAAATAGTATATATAAGGAATAAGCAGGAAAGTGATAATCTATTGTTAAAATCATGAGAGATAATCCTTAGGTAATATTGTGGAGGGAGGGAGGAATAAGAGAAGATGTGTTGATGTAATAAGGCTATTTTTGGAAGAATCGGGATGTGAAAGTATATTGATAATTCTATGTGAAACTTAAGGACTTACTGAACAAAAGAAAATAGTTAATATTAAAATATTAATATTAAATAGTAACATTAAAATATTATATAATTATTATGTAAGTATAGTCAAAGATAATGATGTTAAAAGGAATATTCTTATTTCCCCTTCTGATATACAGAGGTAATATTTTTTGTTTGAATATTATAAGGCTGTATATCACTAAAAGGGGAAGTTCTTTATGTTTTGTTTAGATATGTAATAAGGTATGTTGTATGTGTATCATTTATATATACTTTTTGTATGTATTGTTTTGGTATGTTTATTATATTTATTTGTTATGAATGTTAGGTAATGTATGTTATGTTTAGTTCTTTTAGTGTTTTAATAAAAAAAAAGGGCTCTTTCTGCACATCATGATCATATGGCTGAGAGGGAGTTCCCCTTCAATGACCTCCTGCATTTTTGGCTTGCAAAGCAAGAGAGAAACTTGATGCACCGGATTTAAGAGCTTCATCTGGGTGACCGTTGCCCTCATATATATGTATTTTTCTATGTGGCAACTCATTTCCCAGTGATATTTGGAAACATCACATAGTTATGGGAAGCAGCGTTTGAAGACAAAATTTATAATGAAAACAAAATAAGGCAGAGACATTTTTCTGTATTCCAGGTTATCTGAGCAATAATATAAATCTGTATCTTCAGATTTTTCGGGGAGGCCTTTTTCTCTGACCCACCACCCTCACAGGTACATGTGGTGGGAACACAGGGCAGGATCTTTGTGGTGGTTGCTCCTCGGACTGGTTACAAGAGCACACAAATCCCATGTTGCATCAGTTCCACTGGTTGCTGGTCCATTTCCAGACACAATTCAAAGTGCTGTTGGTCACCTATAAAGTACTATATGATGCTGGTCCAGAATCTTTGAAGGATCATATTTTTGCATATGATCCTGTCTGTATTTTGAGATCTTCTAGGGGGGCCCTTGTTACCCTGTTTACTGGGGGTCCCGAGAGGGACACCTAAATGTGCTCAACTACTGGTGGGGAAAATTAGCTCAGAGCACAAGCTAGCGAAGCGAGAGGCAGGGCAACGCAGCGGAATCTTTTACCCAATGTCTACGGGGTCAGGCCAAACCAAGAAGCAAACCGGAGTTTAAGAATAATTGAGATTTTATTAAATACAGACACACAGTGTATGCAACACACAATCACACAAGTAACTAAGAAAAATAAAGGTTGGAGTGGGATAGAGGGATTTTGAGAGGGATTGTTGAATTGGGTGATACGAAACTTGTCCTGAAGCCTGGAAGAACAGAGAGTGATGCTGGGGTTCAATGTGGCTCAGCAAGTGGAGCTGAGGGGAAGCTCGCCAAGCAAAGCGGCAGCAAGGCGGTCTGGAACTCGGGAGCGATCTGAGGATGGTCTCGGAATCAGGGGTTTTTATAGAGAGAAATGTGACTGCAGGCTATTCCGTACTTGGGGAAAACAATGAGTTTCGGACGCAAGACAAAGCTTTGGAAAGGTCAAAATTTAGCATGATTGAGTTAAGTCCAAATTGACAAAGAGGTAGACAGTATGCAAATGCTCAGTGCTTGGCCTTTGAGTATTCAGCTTGCCGAGTTACCGGCTCAGGGCAGCGAGTCCTTTGTAAATAGCTTGCATACATAATAAGTGTGTTTGCAGAGAGGTCTCCTAAAGCGGTGATCTGGCTATTTCTGGCCTGCCTATATTGTCTTGGGATATTTCAGCATTTGATGGCCGAGCCTAGTTCTGTGCTTGCCCAGGGGCCTCTCAAACATGTGGAGAGGGATGGTGGAAGAGAGCCAAATTATTGATATCAAAATGATATCTTTATGCCATCTCCAAGGAGGCCTAACCTGCAGTAACACCCTTCTCACTTCCCAACGCCCTTTCAGCTACATTCGTTGGGAACACAGGAGGGGAACTTTTTGGTGGCTGCTCCCAGGCCCAGGAAACTCTTTCGTAGAGAATTAGGAAAGCCCTCCTTGCTCTGATTTCTCAGGGAGATGAAGAAAAATTTGTTTTGGCAAGCCTTTAAGGGCTGACTGTTCAGGAATAAGGGGCTTTCATATACTCAGATGTTTATATTTGTTCTTTTTAATTGCTATGCTTTTACTTACTTTTAATTTTATTGAGAATTTAATTATATTTCTAACTTTTGTATGAAGTTAAAATTTTAGTTTTATCTGTTTTGACTTTTGTAAGCCACCTTGAGTCCAGGACTGGCAATCATCCTCATCATCACCACCAGTACTACTACTGCTACTACTGTGAGGAAGCCCTGATTTCACATGTGAAAGTTATGAGCCTTACCTTGAGCCTACTGTTTCTGAGCAAATATACTTTGAGCCCTGACTACATATGTAATTTCATTTGCAGAGGGGAAGTCCACTGGTGGTAATATTTGGTACATACACAAACCTTTGAGTTTCCTAAACATTTTCTCCAATACAGGAGAAGGGATAGATACCTTACATGTATGCACTTGTAATATTTAAGCCAGAAATCACCAGAAGGGGTTGGGAAAAGGTGTGGTTGGTGGGAACATAAAATACTACACAAGTGGCAAGAGGATTTGATGATGATCCTGAATACAAGAAGCCCCCTCTTTTGATAGCCTGTGATCCACAATTCGCTCTTCTGATGTTTCCAAACTAAAGACAAGTTCTATTAATTCAATGGGGTTCTGCTCTTGCATCAGTTTTTCTTTCCTATGGAGGCTCACTTGGAACTCTTTGCAGGTACACACTCCTACAAAGCTAGCTGGGGAGAAAGGCACAAAGTTGGCTGGGAGACTTTGCAAGCAGTCTCTACACCACTTGCAAGTGAGCCTCTATGGCCCTTTTTGCACGGCATTTTCCATGCAAAAGGGTGCCTGAAGCATCATGTGATTGTGAGGAGCAATCTGCACAACGTACTCACAATCGCTCAACGCTCCAGGGGCCGGTAGGCACCGATCGCACACCTTTTCATTTTCAGCTAGAAGCCAAAAATGGTGTGTGATCACGCATTGCTCCCAGGCCCCGCATGCACTTACCTGGTGTGCAGAGCCTCCGGAGCCACACCGGTCACGCTTCCTGCCCCAGTGCAGCCTGGGTAGGAAATGTTTCTTAAGGATGTCTGATTCCTCATATGTTTGTCAATCCAAATAAAATCCTTTGTTCAATTTTAACTGGAGTCTTCTCTACAGTTAGCACTGGTATGCATAGGTGAAAAGATCCTGCTGTTACCCTCCTCTCGCAGGCTTCTTTTGAGCTATAATTTCCCAAAATCTAAGGAGACACTGGCATTGCAGTGCCCCCACCTTTTGGATAACATGTTGTAGTCCAAAATAATATGTTGTTCAAGGTCTGTTTTCCACAGTGGCTTTGGAAAATGCACAAGTATATCATAAGGGCACTGCTGTGTTGCAGATTATTGTTCTACTAGTAATTCTCACTCATTAACTTCCATCTTCTTCAGACAAAATGTTCAGAAAGTTATTATTCCATAGGATTTTGAGTAGATGAATGGATTCTATGCTGTTGGTTACACTCTAGTGAATTTGGGATTTCTGGAAAAGTACAGCTGCTCTCATAGAAAGAAAAGGTTTATTAGCAGTGACATCAGAAATATTTTAAAATCACAAGGTTCCATAAATATCATTCAGCACTATTGCTCTAGGAAGACTCTTGTGTACATACCACCCTCATGCAAGAAGTGATGACTTCATTGTCAGAAGAACGGTGATTTTTGTTCTGGGCTTCAACATAAACAGTAAAGTTGTGATAGGTGCCAAACCTGTCTGAGAATAAAGTTCAGCACTTTGGATATCTCCTTTAAAGTCCAGTCTTAAAATGAAGGATTTGATGACACACAGATGTTATAGCCACCAGCTACCACTGTCTGCAGGGCAGGTAGAAATTCAATAAGTCAATCCTTCCATTCCTATATATCCATGCTGAGAAATGGCCTCAAGCAATAAGGATTCATAACTGTCTACCTATCTTACTTACCTATTGTGCTAGCCTTCCTTTGTAGTCCTATGACATCTGCACCTGGATGAATGAAAATTCTACACTGGATTTTATTTTATTTTTTAATTTCTCCAAGGAGTTCAGTGTGGTCAATGAGATCATGATGAAAAGGAAAATGTTTTTTTTAAAATGATAACATCCGCAAAGTATTAGTGCTCCAAACTTGCCCCACCACCTGATTCTGCTCTCTCAGGATTCCTCTTGGCTCAAGCTAGATTTTGTAAAGATCATCATCTGATCCCTTATCATGTTTAAGCCATCTTGCTACTAGAACCATGAACATAGGAAGTAGCTTCAAGGGATACATTAGGAAATGTTTCCATGCATGTAATAAAGGTATTCATTACAAGTGGGTTAAAAGTTCTGAACTTGTTCAACTTGCTGGTTTGGATATTAGCCATTCATAGCCAGGCTTGGGAAGTTATTTTTTTGGACTATAACCTCCATAACTCAACTGTGGAATGCTGTAGTCCAAAAGAGAACCTTTTTTTAAAAAAAAACCCTAACAATCAAAGTGGGCCTGAGAGAGATAAAAGTTTAAAGCCATTTTTACATACCCACAAACTGATCAAGTTTTTATGGTATTCAAAAGCAAATATCCCTCCTTGGATAATATTAGAATAGCCCAATATAGTCATTTGGTGGTGAATGTTTGGAAGGAAAAACAAATGAACCAGATTCTTGATTTGGTCAGCTGGCAAAGACAATACTGGAATTTGTGTTTCTTAATAGCAGTAGTAACCAAGAGTTAAGTGACTGAGAACAGGAAGTGTTCAGCAGAAATCAGTCATTTGCTGAATTACTCATTCATTTTTAGAAAGAGAAAAGAGAACAATTCATACCGTACCGTACAGCATTTTTGCTTCCACATCTGTGTAGTCATATATCACTTAACTAGGGCCTTTTCTGCACTACACTCTTATCGTGGGGTTTGCAGTTTCGGGAGGGGCCAGCTGGATGTTGAAAGTGGAATCATCGCGCTATAAGAATGTAGTGTGGAAAAGGCCTAGCTTAGCTAGTTAGGGCGAAAAAACTCTCTCAGAACAATCAATACTACAAATACATTTTAAGAAATGGTTTTTAAAAATTCTTTATTATTTTCTAAATTACATTAAAAAAAGATAACAACAAAGACAATAATACCAACAAAACACAGTAACAACAACAACAACAACAAAACAAACAATAATGCTAAAATACCAATATTAAAAAAACCACTTCTCAACTCTCTTAAACTGCTGTTCTAACAAATAAAGTTCTCCTGTCTAGATTATTTCTCTTTTATTATCTAACTCTTCTTATATTATTCTAACCTATTTCTATTCTGTTCTATTTCTTTTCTTCTTAAACACCAAAACTTCTATTTTCTATATCTTTTCTTTTGAAATTATTCTGTAACCATTTCCAGTTCTTCAAATATTTTTCTTTAGATTTCTCTTTAATTAAATTTGTTAATTTATCTGATTCTGCCAGATCTAATAATTTTTCTAGCCATTCCACAATATTTGGAAATTTGGTGTTTTTCCAGTTCTTTGCATACACCAATCTTGCTGCTGTCTCCATATAATAAATTAGAATTCTATAGTCTTTCTTATGTTTATCTTCCATATCTATCATACTTAGCAAACATAATTCAGGTCTAAATGTAACTTGAAATTTCAAAATCTTTTGCATCATTGCTTTTTTTAAAAAAGTTTTTAAATTTATGATATGATGCAACATGCTCCAGAAGAAAACAAAATTAGGCTGTGGTAAGGTCATTCCAAAGAGATAGGGAATGCTGACCAACTTACATCTTGCCCTAAACCAAAGGCAATTATATAAAGAAGGGCATGGACAATTTTGCAAATACCAAAGCATTCCAGTCATGACTGTAAGAATGATTATTTTTAATGTTATCTGTTTCTCCCATTGACACAACTGGATTTTATCTGAAAAGGTGAAAACACATATATACACCTCTTTACTTTCCACATGCTTTACTGCAAAGCATAAAGAAGATGCTTGTTATAATTAATGGAAGACATTTTCATGTAGCAATGTAGGTACACCACAACATCAGGCTGTTTTTCTCTTTTATATAACACGTAGAATATTGCGTTTAGCCATGCAGCCATGGAATCCTAAATGGAGGAACGGAAATTTTATATAGCTTGAATGGGACTTTATTTTCAGAGGGTTCATCCATTCTGTTCATGAGGTAAATCTACCCAATTTGGCTTCTACTGTCTTTGTTTACCTAATCCATTAAGTAAAAAGATCTCCAGACTGCATGGTTGCTCTCTGTTTCCTACTAGAAAAGGATCCTGTGAATATCACCCAGGAAGGAGATAGTTCTGAGATAACACTAGGATTCTGCATTTTCAAAAATGAAGGAACAAACTTTTCTGCCTGCCTTGCTTCTACCTTGCCTAGGGAATTCTCCCAGTGAAACCTAATACTGTCATATGACCACATACAACCTCAGTTTGAATGTATGTAGACATTTCGTCCTACACCGCCCGAGCAACGCGAGTGACGGGGGACGGCATTTGCCGCCCTCCCACGAGAAGAGATCACGTTGCTGGGGCCGACGGGAGG